>CAIGRH010261553.1:0-12439 GCA_903798295.1 Fraxinus nigra | reverse complement strand
CATTATTTTGACTTAGCCTAGATTTGGAAAATATATAAATCGTTTAGTCAAACATCATTTTCAAAATTCTTCCCAAACGGAGGTTTAGTTGGAGTTGCTTATATATTAGTAACATAAATAGACAATTCTTGTCATCTTTATTAAACTGTATAGGTGGTATTCATGCATTATTCCTTTTTAGATGTTTGCCTCATGGTATTTACTTTCTCTTTAAGGCCACAAATTATGTAATAAGTCTCCAATAAGCGAAACATATATCATTTTGTTATCTTAGATTCTTGGTTCATCCATCATTTAATTTTCATTTTTTGTTTTCCTTTCGTTAAGAAAAAAAATCTAGTGATCAATTTCAAATTTTAACGAATTAAATAAGATATTTTTACGTGTCAATCTTTCTAACTTGCTCTTAGAGAATCAACGTCGAAAAGATTGAAAAACTTCTTCAGAAAGTTAAGAATTAGTAATTTTATTATTCTTATTTTTTAACAATTCCTCTAATTTTTAAGAAATTTCCTGTACGATTTATATGGTACCTTGAATTTAAAGAATATATGTGGAGAAATCGTATCATAATGAGAGTTTCTTAAGTTACTTATCTTTTTATTATTAATTTTTTCAGGGTGAGGTGTGTTGTTGGTACTGAATTATCTCATTTCAAAGTTAAAATTATTAGATTTTTCACCTATTTATTTAAATTATATTTTCAATGTACTCCTTCAAGTTCAAATCTAATTTGATTTTCATTGTGATTACACTCATACGTAATTTTTATTATTGGTGGCACCAAAATCCGATCTCAAGATCTTTGTTTACTTTAATGTTATATTGATCTATTTCATCTAAATACTTAAATACTAAAAAGAAATAAACTTGTTTATTTATATTATATTTTTAACAAGAGTTATTTTAGTAACGAATTAAGAAATTCTGATGGAACGATATATAAATTAAATGACTCAATCATGTCAACATAAAGTCCAAGTGCCCGAAAATAATTATCAACTTTTAGTGTATATTAAGCTTGATTTTCATAATTTTTTTGCAAATTTGATTGTGCCCCTAATTTAAAATGCATTTGTCCGCCAATCTATCCGTGTAAAAAACTTGAGAAGGAGAAATATATTAAAAGACAAAATCCAAGTTCAGTAGAGAAAAAATTGTGAGCAAGAAAACAAGATATAAGTATAATTGAATAGATTTCAGTTATAAGAATTCTCGTTCATCAAAGAAACACTTAACAAAAACTGATGGACTAAATAATTTATATTGTTCCAGGAGAATTACCAGACGAGCTTGGCAAGCTTAACCTTCAGGAATTTACTGTGAGCAACAACAGCTTATTTGGCACCATCCCGATTTCCATGTTCAATATATCAACAATGAAGTTCATGGGACTTACAGCCAATCAGTTTTCAGGCCATATTGCTTCAAACATTGGGCTTTCACTTCCGAATCTCGAAGAGCTTTATCTGGGTGGAAACAGATTCACTGGAGTATTTCCAAGCTCTATCACCAATGCTTCTAAGCTTACCATCTTAGATATGAGCAGCAACTCTTTGACTGGCATAATTCCCGACTTTGGTAATCTAAGACTTCTACGGCAACTTTATATTGGGGAAAATAATTTGACTCGAGAATCTTCAAGTCTGGAGTTGAGATTTTTCTCTTCATTAACACATTGCCGATACTTGGAAACTATAGAAGTATCTTTGAATCAGCTAAACGGTGTTCTCCCAGCATCAATTGGGAATTTCTCTTCTTTTCAAGCATTCCGAGCATTTGGATCTCAGATTAAGGGTACTATTCCTGCTGAGATTGGAAACTTAAGCAGCTTGGAAGAATTATATTTAGATAACAACCAGTTGACGGGATTCATCCCAAGATCAGTAGGAAAATTAAGAAGTCTTCAACGTATATATCTTGAACACAATAGACTTGATGGATACATCCCCACTGAGCTTTGCAATTTAAGCAAGTTGGGTGACTTGTACCTAAGTAACAATACGCTCTATGGGACAATTCCCTCATGCTTGGGCGAACTTAAATCTTTCAGACATCTCTACTTAGACTCCAATCTGTTGGAGTCTACTGTGCCTTTAAACTTGTGGAGCCTTAACGATCTCCTGGAACTAAACTTGTCATCAAACAGTTTAAGAGGCTCCTTACCTTCGGAAATAAAAAATTTGAAGGTCATCTACAAACTAGACTTGTCGCAAAATCAGTTCTCAGGTGATATCCCAAGCTCTATTGACAGCATGCAATCATTGGTTTCACTATCTCTTGCACATAATAAATTTCAAGGAGCTATCCCTGCGTCTCTAGGAAATATAAAAGCCTTGGAATCCTTGGATCTCTCCGATAATAATTTTTCTGGATCGATTCCAAAGTCATTAGAGGCACTCAACTATTTACAACACTTTGATGTGTCTCACAACAGACTAGAAGGAGAGATTCCTGATGGGGGATGTTTTGCGAATTTTACTGCTCAATCATTTACGCAGAACTATGCTCTCTGCAGTGAAACTCGACAACAATTTCCACATTGTGGAAAAACATCTGAAAGATCAAAGTCTAAGGTTGTGGTAGAATTAATGAAATACATTCTTCCCCCAATCATAGCAGTTATTCTCACAACGAGCATAACCATATTGATGATAAGACGAAAATCATACAGACAACTACCGAAGAGCAAAAATTCATTAGGTATTTCATGGAGAAGGATTTCTTATCAAGAACTTCGAGAAGCAACAAATGCCTTCAGTGAAACCAACATACTTGGAAGTGGAAGTTTTGGTTCAGTTTATAAAGGAACACTTTCTGATGGATTGAACGTTGCAGTGAAAGTATTTAATTTGCATTCAGAACGAGTAACCGAGAGTTTTGATACAGAAAGTGAGGTATTGAGCACCATTCGCCATAGGAATTTAATCAATACCATTGGATGTTGCAGTAACACAGAGTTCAAAGCCCTGATACTGGAGTACATGCCTAATGGGAGCCTGGAGAAATGGTTATATTCCCACAACTATTTCTTGGACATGCTAAAAAGATTAAATATAGCAATTGATGTTGCATTGGCTTTAGAATATCTTCATCATGGTTTGACATTCACCGTCCTTCATTGTGATTTAAAGCCTAGCAATGTCCTGCTTGACGAAGATATGGTTGGTCACGTTGCTGATTTTGGAATAGCCAAACTCTTCGGTCAAGGGGAGTCAATGGCTCAAACAGAGACCTTGGCAACAATTGGATATATGGCGCCAGGTGATGTTCCCTACTGAGATTCTGAATTAATTTTTCTTCAAATAAACTTGGGAATTTTTCAACTGATTCTCAGCTTTTAATTCTGTCAACTGATCTCGTAAATGTTTAATGCCATTGTAGAATATGGAACTGAAGGAATAGTATCCACTAGTGGCGATGTCTACAGCTTTGGTATGATGCTGCTGGAGATGCACACGAGGAAGAAGCCGACAGATGAAATGTTTGGGGAACAAATGAGCTTGAAAACCTGGGTTAGCCAATCTTTAAATGAAGATAAGATAACTGAAGTTGTGGATGCCAATTTGCTCAGAAGTGAAGACAATAATTTCACTGCAAAGACGCATTGTGTCTTATCCATTCTGGCATTGGCAATGGAATGTTTGGTCGACTCTCCTATGGAAAGGATCGGTATGATGGAAGTTGTGGCTAAACTTGAAAAGATTAAAAAACGATTTTTCTAAGAACAAAAAATGCTAAATATGGAAATGGAGAGCAAATAAAATAGTAATGCAATTATTTAAGGACAGTGAGAAATCTTTCTTTTTCCTCCTCTACGAGGTTTTCCAACTTTATTTGTTGATACCAAAAGTGTTGTTCTGTTACTGAATGCTGATGAGAAACACTCACATATATTTTTAGTAACTGCTAATACTATGAAGTCTATGCAGGAAAATGGAAGTTTCGGATTGTCATTTCTATCAATTCCTACTAAATCAATACTCAAACCAATAAAGATTTACAGCAAGAAAAGGAAATATATATGGCCCTTTTTTTTTTCGAATGACGATACGTTCCTTTTACACATTAATTTTCCACAACAAATCTTAAAATGGGTTCATTTAAACCAATTTCAGACAACATGTAATCACATTACACATACTTGGTTTTTCCGCTGATACGTATGACAATGAACACACAAATCTTGTTTTACTTCTAATTAGCAGTATGGCTATGAAGTCCCCAAGCTGGAAAACAATTGATAGATGAATAAAACTTTCAATCAGTAGAATATAATTTCACAAGGCAAGTTCGAACTCTTAACACTTAGCATAAAGGCATCACCATCGATACACCAAATTGTTGTAAAGTGCAATAATTCAATCCAATCATATCTCTACACCATTTTGGTACAATGAATAGTGTTCTAAGTATAATTTTAGTAACAATGCAATTTGGAATTAAATAATTTCTATATAAATTAATTGTTAAGAGTTAAAATATAAGGAAATACTGTTGAATCAAGAAATTTATTCCTCGAGCCCGCGCCCCTCTAGACAAAGGGTAAACGTGCAAGGGTGGCTAAAATGTAGAAGGCTTGCGAAAGGAAGGGGCAAACCATCACCATTTCAAGTTGAGAAAAACGTTATTAAATTACACATAAGTATTTTAAGTTTGACTTCTAAACTAATGAACATATGACACGTAAGATAAATAACATGTCAATGTGCAACATAATCAGTTACAACTATTATTTTCTAGAATATCCTAATTTATTCGAGGTCATGAAGGAATATATAAATACTCATGTCTAAGACAAGAAAAACATGCAAATTCAAATATTTACCTCTCAAATAATCATTTCTCCTCTCGCTCCTCTTTGAGCATCAGAACCCCAGAGAGTTTAGAAGGAAACAATCCTAGCTTTATGAGATGAATTTGTCGGCTGTAATTTTACGGTCAACAAACACAATTCATTTAGTGCAATATTTGGTGTAATGGATGAAGATGACTCGCTAAAATCTTATGAAAATTGCATCAATTGGATGTGAAAGTTGTACCAATTTAATGCTAATGGTTCGAGATGGCTTAAATCAACTTCTCTACCATTTTTTTTTTCAAAAATTAATCAAACAGTATCTGTGCAATGCCATTTCCATTAGAAATTTGAAAGAAACTATTATAAATTTTAAAATATATGTTCCATATTTAGATTCCTAGCAGCCATTGTGGGCTGCTGTGCAGTCACAGTCATACATGCACAAGTAGACATTTTTTATATTGAAAAGTCAGAAACTTACCATGCCATGAGGCTGACTTGTTGACTTTAATCTTTCAATGATGTGAGCAAAATCCTTCCTTTTTGTAAAGTGGATACACTATGCAAGGCCAAATTAATTTTCTTACAATAGAAAGTGACTCAAGTTTCCAACCATTGTATTAGTGATCACTTGGCTGAAAAAATTAACTTAAATTGGGGTTTAAAATTTTTTTCTTGCTCAAAACACAGAAACTGAGGATTAAAATGAACAAATGTGGGAAAACGTGCTCGACATTTATAGTTTTCATTAATGAAACATGACTTTGTCTGACATGGTTACTAGTTAACATCGTTTGTGTCTATGTCGACGTTTAATAGTGACATTTAAGATTTAGGTTATTGTTTTTCAAGATGAGTGATCATTAGTATAATTTTTAGAAATTTGAGTGATTATTGCTGCATGAAAATTATTTCAATGACCATTTTAATTATTTTAATCGAACTTCATTGTTGGTAGCTGAAATTAATCCTACATTTTCTATATAAAAAAACTAAAATGATAGGACCATGACTATAACAAAGATTTGGAACCTAGTCACTAGTCAGCGGTCAACCTCTCAAAATTGGCGTTTTTCTTTTATTTCCTTTTTTGGTAGGGTGGGCGTAGGTTCCTTTTATTCTTTTCTCCTTTTACTTGTTTTAAAATTAAATTTAAATGCTCAGCCCCTTCAAAAATCAAACGTGACATTGACACAATAGTTTTAACATCAAATGGATGAAACCAGTATCTAAGAACCCATGCGCTACAAAATCGAAAGATCGAATGTTAAAATTTGAAAGTTGTGGACCTACTTGTCCTTTTACGAAATTTCAACAATGCAACTTTTTTATTAAAAAAATGAACCAAGCCATGAGGAGTAACAAAGATTTGGGGGTGTAGCTAACATAAACAAATCATTTAATGACTTTGGATCTAGTCTCTTTATTCAAATAATATTTTAATATGTGCAAATGGTCAGAAATTGTGGACAATCAATGTGATACAAAATCGAAATAGGAATCAACTTGCAACTTTCTTACAAGAAATAAATAGAGCCACAACTCTTAACAAAGATTTACATTACAAACTTGCACAAGTCAAAAGTTTCAGATTCATGGAAAAACTCTGCTTCTTCATTGCAGTGTTATCACTAAACTATTTTACATTTTGCTTAGCCACAGATGAAGAAGCACTTCTTGCCTTCAAAACCAGAATCACTTCAGATCCTAACAAAATCTTGGCCAAGAGCTGGTCGACAAATACGTCCATTTGCAACTGGATAGGTGTTTCTTGCAGCAGGACACGGCAAAGAGTCACGGCCTTAAATTTTTCAGGCTTCGGCTTCAGGGGAACCATTGCTCCACATCTTGGAAATTTAACATTTCTAAGTTCTTTAGACGTTAACTCCAACAACTTCACCGGGATAATACCCCCCGAGCTTTCTTACTTGCATCGTTTAAAAGACATAAATGTGGGATTTAATGGCTTCACTGGAGAGGTACCATCATGGTTCGGAACCTTACCAGAACTTCAGCGCATTGTTCTGAGTAACAACAATTTCTCCGGCAGCATCCCTGTGTCATTAGGCAACAATTCAAAGCTGCAAACACTGCAAATGGGGTACAATTTTATTGATGGAAATATTCCAAAAGAGATTGGCAATCTTTCTACCCTGGAAACATTAGATTTACAGAATAATCAACTTACAGGTTTCATACCTGTCGGCATCTTTAATATGTCTTCTTTGAGAGTACTTGATCTCACAGCTAATACCCTGTCAGGAAGGCTGCCGGAGGATATATGTGATAATATCCCAAAACTCGAAATACTCTCTCTCTCACAGAATAACCTCTCTGGGCGAATTCCGACAAATATATTCAGATGCAAATACCTTGAGGTCATGTCATTTTCCAATAATCAATTCAATGGAAGCATACCAAGTGCAATTGGAAGATTGACAGTTCTTAGGAACTTATATCTGGGGACAAACAACTTCGGAGGTATGATTTCTTCACTCTGTATTTTGCATAATGATCTTTTGAGCTACAGCAATGCAGGAAGGAAAATATCTGCATTTATATTAAGTTTAATAGTTCATTCAAACAAATACTCTATGATTAAACTGTATCATCAAAGTGAATGCAAACTCCAAGTGAACAGAAAGTGTTAATTCTTCGAACTGCACGCCTTTCTACAATTGAAACAATTTTTGTCTCCAACACAGGCACAATTTCATCAATACAATTAAGAGGTCCGTGCACCACACCAGCTGTACAATTATTTTAAGACGGAAAAATTCTAACTAGAACTCATATGTATAGACAAAGATACATAACCAAACAATAAATATAACCTGCATACACAAATTTGAAAAACCATTTGAAGATCGTTACACTTCAACAAAGAATCTTCCATTTGCCCATCCATAAAAGAATCATCTCGTAATGGAACTGCGGCTAATCTAACTGCTTATTTTTTAACTTCCTATCTTGATCATCCTGTGAAAAACTAGTTCAGTTAGCCCTACTCCTGATAAGATCCGGTTCAAACTGCTTTTTATTCTTTATCATCTTTTTCCAAAATGAGGTTGCACATTACCATTGTTTTTCCTTCATTTTACTAGGTTAAATTTTATTTAGACATTTTGGCACACCTGTGTCAGAATCCACAAATTCATATGCATACTTTTTCAATTTTCAGATACTTCCCCATTTCTTTTTGCTTCTTCTTCTTAAGGTAGACAGTACCATGTTGAGTAAACTCTGGCTAATCACAGAATATTTGATTAATTTTCAGGGGGAATTCCTTTGGAAATAGGCAATCTTTCTCATTTAGAGATATTTAGCATAAGAGGTGGCTCTCTAACTGGGCCAGTTCCATCTTTACTCTTCAACATGTCTTCTCTGAGAACAATTGACCTTGCTGAGAATAGCCTGTCTGGAAGCCTCCCAGTAGACATGCATCGTAATCTTCCTCAACTCGAGCAGCTTTATCTTCAATCCAATCAGCTAACTGGACAAGCTTTGTCCAGCATATTGGAATGCAAAACACTTCGGCTCATATCATTGTCTGATAACAAACTTACAGGCAATCTGCCTGCAAAAGTAGGAAACCTCACTGGGCTGAAATATCTATATCTAGCGAGTAACAACTTGACAGGTACGTTTCAATTCCTCGGTATCTCTACTTGCTAAGTTCTAGTCTTCTTTTTTAAAGCAAGGAATACTTTGTATTGTTGAAAATTTAACACGTGGATATTGATGAGAAGGGGAAATATTCCTGATCCATAAATTATAGAAAAAATCCATTTCACTGTTATGGTCTTTGCATGTTGAAACTAAAAAAAAAAAAAAATTAAATTATTCTACCTGGACTCTGTGTGTGTGTCTTCCTTGTTCATTTCACTGAACAATTTGAAGCAGGCAATAAAGCAAATGAATAAATAAATAGAGAAGAAAATGCTAAAGGAAATAAATTTAAGGGTTCTTATGTCCTATTTCAAGTATTTCATATCACTGTTAATTCGAGTCTTTTCCCTATGACAACTTTCTGTTTTTAGAAGAGGAGTTTAAACCATGGATTGCCTAATAGTTAATATACCTGCTAGAACACATTTAGTTAATTTTAGTTTTTAAATATGCACTTCATAGATGTACTTCAAAACAACAGTTGATGGATATCAGTCTCTACACTGTGGCAGGGGAATTACCAACCGAGCTTGGCAAGCTTAATCTGGAGGAATTTAATCTCTATAACAATAGCTTCTTTGGCCACATTCCCTATTCCATGTTCAATATATCAACAATGAAAAGGATGGCACTTTCTTTCAATCAATTTTCAGGCCATCTTCCTTCAACCTTGGGGCGTTCACTTCCAAACATTGAAGAGCTTCATTTGGGTCAAAATGAACTCAGTGGAGTAATACCAAGTTCTATCACCAATTCTTCCAAGCTCAACTTCTTGTTCTTGGGCAGTAACTCTTTTTCTGGAATTATGCCCAACTTTGGTAATTTAAGACTTCTGCGGCGCCTCATGATTGGAGGAAATAATTTGACAGGAGAACCTTTGAGTCCAGAATTGAATTTTTTCTCTTCATTAACAAATTGCCGATATTTGGAGTTTTTTGAAGTATCTTTGAATCAACTAAATGGTATTCTCCCATCATCAATTGGGAATTTCTCATCTCTTCAGGTATTCAGAGCATTTGGATGCAACATTAAGGGCGCTATTCCTACTGAAATTGGAAACTTAAGCAGCCTGAAAGATTTATATTTAGATAGCAATCAGTTAACGGGACCCATCCCAAGAACACTTGGAAACTTAAAAAGTCTTCAACGTATTTATCTTGAACATAATAAACTTGATGGATATATTCCTGTCGAGATTTGCCAGTTAAGCAATTTGGGGGACTTGTACCTGAACGAAAATATGCTCAATGGGCCAATTCCGGCTTGCATGGGGGAACTCAAATCCCTGAGAGGACTCTACTTAAACTCCAACAGATTGGAGTCTAAAGTTCCAGTAAACTTGTGGAACCTTAAAGACCTTCTGAAACTGAACTTGTCCTATAACAGTTTTAGTGGTTCTCTATCTTTAGAAATCAAAAATTTGAATGTGGTCAATGAAGTAGACTTGTCCTGGAATCAATTCACAGGTGATATTCCAAGTTCCATTAGCAGCATGCAATCATTAATGTCCATATCTTTTGCACACAACAAATTTCAAGGATCTATTCCTCCGTCTCTAGGAAACATAATAAGCTTGGAATCATTAGATGTGTCTTACAATAGTATTTCTGGAGTGATTCCAATGTCATTAGAGGAACTCAACTATCTACAATACTTTGACGTGTCTCACAACAGACTAGAGGGAGAGATTCCATCGGGAGGGTGTTTTGTGAACTTCACTGCTCAATCATTCATTCAAAACTATGCTCTTTGCAGTGAAACTCGAAAACAATTTCCACGTTGTAAAGAGACTCTTAAAAGAACAAGTTCAAAGAACAGTAAGTCCTTAGTGAAATATATTATTCCCCCTATCATAGCAGTTATTCTTGCAGTGAGCATGACATTTTTGGTGTTAAGACGAAGACAACTGAACAGACAAGTACCCGAGAGTGAAATTTCTTTCCATCATGCATGGAGAAGGATTTCTTTTTGGGAACTTCGAGAAGCAACAAATGACTTCAGCGAAACCAACATACTTGGAAGTGGAAGTTTTGGTTCCGTATACAGAGGAACACTTTCTGATGGGTTAAATGTTGCGGTGAAAGTTTTCAATTTGCAGTCACAGCAAGTAACGAAGAGCTTTGCTATAGAAAGTGAAGTGTTGAGCACCATTCGTCATAGAAATTTAGTCAGAATTATTGGATGTTGCAGTAACTCAGAGTTCAAAGCCCTAATACTGGAGTACATGCCTAATGGTAGCCTGGAGAAATGGTTATATTCCCACAACAATTTCTTGGACATGCTAAAAAGGCTAAATATAGCGATTGATGTTGCTTTAGCTTTAGAATATCTGCATCATGATCATACATTTGCTATTGTTCATTGTGATTTAAAGCCTAGCAATGTCGTGCTCGACAAAGATATGGTTGCACATGTTGTTGATTTTGGTATAGCCAAACTCTTCGGTGAAGGGGAGTCAGAGGTTCAAACAAAGACCTTAGCAACAATTGGATATATGGCACCAGGTAATGTTCCCTTTTGAATGTGATAGATTATCTTCAGTAAAAATTAATGAAATTTCAATTTCAGCTTCTAAACTTATGATTTGATCTATGAATTCTTAACATTGATGTAGAATATGGAACTGAAGGGATAGTATCCACTAGTGGCGATGTCTATAGCTTTGGTGTAATGCTTCTGGAGATGTATACAAGAAAGAAGCCAACTGATGAGATGTTCGGTGAAAAAATGAGCCTGAAAAGTTGGGTGAGTCGGTCATTATCCGAGAATACGATAACTGAAGTTGTGGATAACAATTTGCTTGGAAGAGGGGACCAAAATTTCTCTGCAAAGGAGCAATTTGTCTCATCTATTTTGGCTTTGGCGATAGAATGTTTGACCAATTCTCCTATGGAAAGAATCAGTATGAGGGAAGTTGTGGCTAGACTTCAAAAGGTTAAAACAATGTTCCTAGCAACAACTACAGTCTACAGATGATAATGATAGCATATTTTTGTCTGTTGAACAGACCAACATTTTGTAACAAATGATTTAAGGATATTCTAGCATAGCTTTGGTTAATCAATAAATCAACGATTATATTAAAATTTGATGTTTCCAGAAAAATTAGCACAACCATTGTTCCATTATATATATATATATATATATATATCTCCAATGTCCCCATCGACACACTTTCAAAAATTTCAGGAGACTTAAGCCACATTTGATGACAAAGAACAGAACAATAATGTGAAGACCACAATCTACAGTGAAAAATATTTATCTTTTCTTCCTCAAGGTGTTTTTTCAAATTTATTTCTTGACAACATAATTCGTGTTCTGTTATTGAGTGAAGACGAGAAGCACCCAGACACGCTTTCGTGACTCTGACGGCGTTATAAAGTCCATGGAAAAAAGTAGAAGCTTTGGTTGACTTGTCAAGCAATAACTACTGAATTACGTCAAAGATTAAATTTGAACCTCAAACAGATAGTGCTCACAGGAAACAATTTGGCAACTCAGAGCTATGAATTGTGTGAATTTGAAGCGTAAATAGAGTAAAACGCTTAAGCATTACCTTTTACACTGGAGGCTCAGCTGCTTTCGCTCCCCTGCGTTCACTTTGGAGTTCATGTTGAAGTAGAAGGACTAAAATAAAAGGCAATATGATATCTTTTCTGCATAAACAGTTTGAATATAAATACTTATACATTGGCACACAAGTACATGCATATCAGGATGTGTCTAGAACCATAAAAAAAAATAAAAAATAAAGTGAACCCTAATCATATGAATTACCATGACTTGACCAAAAACTTGTTCGTAAAATTTCACAAGTTTACAGATCGTGACAAATAATAAAGTGAATTTTTTTAAGTCGGAATATCGTCCCACGGATACTATTATCTGCTATAAAGTTTTAAACTAATCTATTTTCAATTTAAATTAAAATAGTAACTAATGATCAAATCAACTTTTGTTTTCTAA
>CAIGRH010261437.1:0-10430 GCA_903798295.1 Fraxinus nigra | reverse complement strand
TGCAAGTGTTGGAGCAACCAATTGGATAGTGCTGGTTGTAGTTTGGATTGTTCATTCAGTTGTGGTGTTTGATTAAAGACTGAGCACGATTTCTTGGTGCGTTATTGAAGTATTTTCTTCCTTACACTTAAGCTATTATATTTAAATTTTGTCTATTGGCACCCGTGATAGGGAACAAGAAGAAAATGAATCGAGAACGTTTAAAAGAACGCCCATAATGCAATTCGGACACATACAATTGAAGATTATACGATCGAGAAAACATAATAAATCCCAAATGAAACTAAGGAAACGGAATTAATATCTTCGAAACCCCGTAATTTAACTGATTTTGTGAGGCCTCTATATACTGGCAGAATAATGATTTATGAAACTGAGGAATAAATTTCATTTTGGCGAAGCTACCATACCATCAGAAAGAAACATTTTGGTTTAAACAAAAATATGGGAACAATAGCAGACAGAGTACATTGTACCATTTTTGTTTATTTCACTAAACCAAGTCCTGAAAAGTAGCAAACTTTACGACAGCAGAGAGATGAAATTTACATTACTTTCTAGAAAGCTCAATAACATTAACCGCCCATCTCTTTCTTGCTGTTAGTCTACTTAAATCTGGATATGGATATGCCAAAAGGAAAATCACCAACATTTTATTAGATTGTAAAGAGACAGGAACAATTGTCCCTCCAAAACGGATCTTCAAATTACTAATATTGAAATTCTACTCAAATTAACAAACTGGAATGCACTTGTCTTGACTTTTACGCAATATGATCAGGATCGGTGTGAAGACCACGTTTAGGAAGAATGACTCGGTTATTAATTCCTTAGTCTTCTTTTCCCCCTTTTTTCTTTCTTCTTTTTGCGAGCAGTATTGAGCCTCTCCCTCGGTACGAGATACTTGTACAGTTTAGGCTCGGTCTGGTCCCGGATACCAAGTTTAGATAAAACGAGGCAGTAAGAATCAAAGTCCGTCCGTCTGAGATACCTCACCAATTTCTTCCTCCTCTCGACCATTAGCTCAAGCCCCCTCCGAGAATGCTTATCCTATATCATTACATGATAAACCTTTTAGAAATATAATTTAGGCAGTACAAACATTTCCTCCAGCTAAAGGAGTGGGCTAGGAATAAAATAGCGTACGAACTTTTGAACTCTGCACTTTGGATACAGAAGGGCATGTGTCAAAGTTCTAGTAGAAGAACATTAGCATTGAATTTTGGTAATATAGGAAATATTAGAATAATAGTAGGGGTAATTGATTGCGTGCCTTTAAAATAAAATGGCAAATCATCTAAACAAGAAATTTTTATACAAACATGCATTATATACATATGTACTCACCTTTTTATGCAGAACACTATCCAGATGTTTAATCTTTGTTGTGAGTTGTGCCACTGCAATATAGCTAGTCATCTTAAAACAGATTTTTTAAAAACAAATCACGTCAACGACAAATTCTTTCCCCGAGTTTTCACATGAATCCTAAGCATGCACTCCTCATGATGCAGTTACGAGCACAAAAATGTATACATGGTTGAGCAAAGATCAGTCAATGGCGATATAAGCAAAACTCTGAAGCTCTTCAAAGATCTCATCCTATGTCCAAAGAAAATCATATTGAACACGCAAGGCTTTAAGAAAGATCTTATATACTAACCCCCTGTTTGAAACCCATTTTGAGGAGAATAGAAATTTTGGAATAATGATTGATGAGAGAATGTGTGGTGGAAAAGTAATGAAAAGTTTTTGATTTGTGTGCAATATTATTTTATTTGTAGAATGTGTGGTTGAAATGAAGAATGAGAATGAGAAACAGAAACAGAAATTAATGGGTGTCAAAAGGGGGCTAAATTATTGAAGCACAAGGATAAACAAAGAAATTTTACAAATTCTGTAGTATTTGAAGGAAACAAACAAAGTCAGGGAGACAGAACAAGGTAACTGTGTTCCGTGTTCCATGTTCCATGTTGAACGGACATGGACAGAGTGAGACAAGATGACACAGCCTCAGCACCAAGTTTGTCCAGCAAAAATGATAACTACCAAGTCAAACAATGACTTATTTCACACAAAGTTTTCAATCTCAACAAGGTGTCGTAGAATTATATACTTTACATTACCCCTTTAAACGTATATAACAATCCCAACTTGGGAAACAAAAGATACAAATTAAAGATATCTGAGCACCAAGAGCATTGTGGGATTATTATTGTTCAGTTTATTAGCTCTTAAAGTTTTAAGGTACACTTTACCTTTTAATGCACAACATTTTTAAGTTGCAAGTTCCGTTGTTGTGTAGGAACTTGCGATACCTGCATCTATTTCTGATGTGGGAGTAGTATTTGTTAGCTGGAGAAGTCACTTCCTCTTACTAAGCTCTTTTAACAACCAAATGTAATCAGTGTATATTTTACCTGAATTTAATATTTGATTGGACTAAAGTGAGGAAATTTAAGAATATACTCTTTCCACGTTTCCCTCAAAACAAGCAAAATAGGAGGTATTCACAAGTTTCTCAAGATGTCCAAGATACCCTATAGGCCAATTAATTTTTCCTTTAGTTTTCTCATCAAACTCTACAACTCAGACATGATTGCAAAAAAACTGGTAATTACAAATCTACCAACCAAGAAACTATGTATATACAACCAAAATATTTTTCTTATTCAAACAAATGCATCGACGATTATTCATATATCTCTGAAGTCTCAAAGGCATTGCATAAAATCCATTATTCATTAGCGCAACAGACATTTCAAACAAGACAGTATGCAACTGAAAACATTACATAGGAGTCTTCTGCAAGGATTTGAATTAATATATTCATAATTAATTTTCACGTCTCCAAAACTAGACACATCTAAGATGAAAAAATAGTAAGAATATCTTTTGGCATTATCAGCTTTTTATATATCTAAACAAACACTGCAAGGATAAGAGTTAAGATCACTTTACCTTGAACACGAGCAGAACCACAATCTGACTCTGATATTTTAAATTCATCTCTGACTTTTTCAAGTTCCAGAGCTAGCTTCTCAGCAGATGACATGTTATCAGGATGAAAATACTGTAGAATAATATTAAAAAGAGAGAGAGAAGGTGAGAGAGAAATAATAAAAAGATAAGAACTTATGCTGTGGAAACGACAACAAAAATAACATTGATTGATAAATTTAAGAACATATTAAGCAGTAATCAAATATTTGTGGTCAAATCAGTTAGTCCAGCACATGAAAGAATCATTAAACAGACAGTTACTCATGACTAGAACACATGTTTCAATTGATATATCCAAATTAAATAATCCGTTGTTCAATCTTTGAGATTTTGTTATATATTGGGAGATTAAACTACAGATACAACTAAAATCACAAAAACTAGTAGATGTTTCAGAAGCAAAAATATGGTTGATGGTATATAGTCTATAGAATCAAGATGCGCAACACAATCCCTTCACCGTCCACGTATATTCTTGATGCTAATCAATCAAATGTATCCACCTATAATGCATGGACACTCCTATTAGAGTGGCATTGTGCGGACACTCAAGGACATTTATCCAACGTGCCACTTGCGCTTGTCCCATTTTTTATATATTTACCGACCTCGGAATAATATACACACACCTATCGGGCAATTGTTTGACATACCATATATGATGCAATATTATAAGGGGTTTTATTTACTTAGTATCCAATTTTAAAAGTCTATTTTAGGAATGATAATTATGGTGTGATTTTATATTATTTTCCTACTTCTATTAGGGTTGTTATAAAAGGGGGCTCTTGCAATGTAAGAAGAGAACTTTGAATGAATGAATAATTGATATATTTCTTCCCCATTTCTCTCCATTTCTCCCTCTTCTTCTCTCTTTTCCCCCTCCATTCTCTTCCTCTTCTCCCCTTTCCCCTTTCTTCTGTAATACTCCCATACATCCGGCATCAATTTGGTATAAGAGCTAAAACCTGGAACTACTACGCACTTTCTAACATACAGTGTCATCTGTTTCAAAAACGACAACTCCAAATCCATTGCAACTCCCACCAGTCACCGCCAGTCATTGCAACTCCCACCAGCCAACCCCTAAGCCGAACTACTCTCATTACCTCCTACGCTCCAAACCTGATTCCTTCCTCGCCTCCGACAGTTTCCTTCGACGCCGGCACCTTCCAACACTTAAACCTCCTCCCCGTCATCTCCTTCCCGTCGCCAGCCTTCAACCACCAGCCCCAATCGACAGCCATCGGCCACACTTCGCGGCACCACAGTGACCCAACACCTACACCCAGTCGCCCTCTCTCTTTCTCACGACAGCTCAACCGTCGGTCACGCATAGCCAAGAAAAAGGAAGAGGAAACAGGTCGCCACTAGCCAAACCACTCGCCGCCGCCGCCATACGCCTAGAAATCTCCACAGCCCCGACCACTCATACGCCGCCGCAGTTCGTCTCCAGTGAGTCTTGCATGGGGTCAATTTGTATTTATCTAAGCTTGGGCCAAGTCTATGGTATTGGGCTTGGTTTTGGGTCCTATAATTTACTTAGTTTTGGGCCTGGGCTATGTTTGATTTTCAATTTGGGTCTAACATAATTTTTTGGGCCCTAATTTTGTAAGTTCCTTTCAGTTTTGGGCTAGATTTTGGGCCCTTTTTTTGTAATTTTCTTTTAGTGTATAAAAAAAAAGGTGGAAAAACCAAAAGAGAGAAAAAAACGAGTATTTTCTAACGTTTATTGCAGTGAATTTTTGTTGCTTGATGGCCGCTCAAACGAGTCAGTTGCCACTTTGCTACCGTAACAGTGACAAATGAAAAATCATGATTGGGGCATTGTTTAACTCCTTTGAGCCTCGTGAGGTACATGGGTCTTTATGTTGAAAATTTATTACTTTTTTTTCGTTGTTTTGGCTCATCCCTTTAAATTTTCACAACATCACATATACATAGCATGTCCAATTTTTATAACAACGTTTCCACCTACATCGAACCTATAACTGGTGTGCATTCCCCGTCCTCGTACCAATATAATTGTCCTACGTCTCAGGATTATGTTCACAATGTTCATTATCCTTTTAGATACATTCCATCACAACCACGGGACTTTGATGGTCTTACTGGACATGACTCATTTCTTAATTGGCTTGGTAGTCTTGAAATATACTTTGCATATCACAATTTGAGTGACTCACGAAAAAATTTTCTTGCTAATATGTCATTAGTTGGTTCTGCTAAGACTTACTGGAGATCGTATTTGCGTAACCGCCTAAGTCACCGCACTATCACTTTGTGGGATGAGATGAAACAAATTTTAAGAAATAACTATGCCCCTATGTATTATCGAACTCATTTGGTAAATCAAGTCTTCTTACACTGTAGGCAGGGTACATCCATTGTTAGTGAATATCTAGCTAACTTCGAAGACTTATTATTGCACAAATGTTTTATTTATTAGGTTCCCCACATCACAGCATCTAGGTTTATTAATGGATTAAATCCTGAAATTTTACCTAACGACATTCTTAGACCGCAATCCTTAGATGAAGCTTACCGTCTGGCCAATCTTTGGTCCATATCTTTTCGACTTAATCGATTATGCACAAATCTAGACACATCACGTCAGTCCATTTCTAAGTCTAGTTGTGTTAGACCTCCTCTTGAAGAAGAAAATGAGGTTTTTATTGTTGAACCAATTGACTCTTTCGATAGTGATGATGAGAGTTGTGAGCCTTGTCTCATGTCCTCCGTCACACCAACTTTTGACATAATTCATCATACCCATGTTGATGACTTACCTATGGTATTGTCACCTCTTTCACACGTTTTGTTTGCTTCTGATTGTGTGCCTGCAGTTGATTTTATTGTGACATTTCCTCAATTACATGATACTCTCCGAGTTGCCACATTGTTTACCAAGGCCATTATTCGATTGCATGTTTTTCCTATAGACATTAGGATGTTGCCTACTAATTATCGACATATTGGGTTAGCTCATCCTTTTGTTGTCCATGTTCCAAGATAAATAGGTAACTCATTTTCGGTCATGACATTTTTTAACTTACTTTCATTATGCAACATAGGTTAGGTGATCCTAGTGATTCTTATTCTTTGTTACATGTTACATTGACTCGATTTTCTAACTATGTTAAGCAAAGCATTTTTAATCATTCGCACAAAGGTTTTTCCTCTTTGACTGGCCATCACATTAGACTAAAAGTTATATTTTCAATGTAGAAGAATTGTTTCCTAATCGGGGCTCATTCGAGCCTTCTTTGTTGTAATCATTTTTTTTCTACAGGCCTATCTGCATTGCTAGTTCCCGGTGCTCCTCATTTTGCACACCCAGTTGTAGATTCTATAGATGAGGTGCAAGCAATTTTGCTTCTTGATGTTCTTCATCGATCTTTGGATAAGGAGAATGATCATTTCCCTTGGTTATATAATGTTCTTGGAGATAATTTAAAGATTTGGTTGATATTACATGATCAGTTTAGATACTTGGTTCATCAGAAAGACTGTCCTCCTTGGGGCGATTTCGGATATATGTTGCTGTCAAGAGTTCAATTTAGACATTTGACCAAGACAAAAGATTGTCCTCCTTGGATTATGACGTTTCAGTCTACCTCGCCGAAGTCGAGTTCTCTGGGGAGAAATGATGCAATATTATAAGGGATTTTATTAACTTAGTATCCAATTTTAGAAGTCTATTTTAGGAATGATAATTATGGTGTGATTTTATATTATTTTCCTACTTCTATTAGGGTTGTTATAAAAGGGGGCTCTTGCAATGTAAGAAGAGAACTTTGAATGAATGAATAATTGATATATTTCTTCCCCATTTCTCTCTATTTCTCCCTCTTCTTCTCACTGTTCCCCCTCCATTCTCTTCCTTGTCTCCCCTTTCCCCTTCTTCTGTAATACTCCCGTACATCCAGCATCAATATACCATGTCCTATATCAAATATTAAAATAAATAAATAATTATATGAATTTAAAATTTTAAGAATTTATTGTGCCTGTGCAACTTGGGTATCCACATCAGTGGGAAACTTGTAAAAATTGAAAACCAGCGGAAACAAGGATTATGAGATCAAATTACTTCATATGATGCTTTAAGGTCTTATTTGATGTTATTCAGATTATATGATTATGTTTGCACTGCCCCAATAGCCACATTTAAGCCTCCAAAAAAGTGTTATGTTTAAATTGCTTTTAAGCCCAGTCTTGATTTTCTTCGGATGATATGCGGATTAGACAGGCATATCCCTTGTTTGATCCCCATTTTTCAAAAATTCATTTTTTTCAAACTCATTTTCAACCACACATTCTCCCAATTTAATAATTTTGCACGTAAATCCAAAATTTTCACTACTTTTTAACACGTTCTCCAAAAATAAGTATTACAAAACTAATTTTGGGCTCAAACAAGACCATAATATCAAGAAGATGCAGGACAGCGAATTAAGCTTCATCCCGAAAGTCTAAGATGACAATTAAATTGAGAAAGAAACATCTACCTTCTCAACTAAGTGGTCCTTTGAAGGTGACAGCATGAAGCTTGGGGTTCCACCGAGCTGACCCAAAACATTAAGTCTCTGCACTGTGACAGTTTATTTATTAATAACCTATAGGTGTTATATTACATTAGAAAGCATTTACACCTTAGCTCATCTATGCAACCGGAAAAGAATCCCTAGCTCTAAAGTAACACTTTGCCCTTCGGAACTCATTTTAAATCATAAGTCAAGCAGACAAAATTTGCAGCACGGGATAGTTGAAAACCAGAAGAGGGGATTAATTACATAAAGGGGGAATGGTAATTATGCATATTTCACTACACAACTAATGAAATGTTTATGCTTGATACTTGTTCATAGAAAATAAAAAGAAAAGGTAAAATGGATTAAGGTAAAATTGGGGTTTGATTATTTAGCCCCCGTTTGGCCCCCATTTTTTTCCATTACATTATATTAATTTTTTCTCTCTTCATTTCAATCACACATTCATCAAATAAAATAATATTACACACAAATATAAAACTTTCCATTACTTTTCTACCACACATTCTCTCATCAATCATTATTCCAAAAATTTTCAACACCCCAAAATGGGGGCCAAACAGGGGCTTAAGGAGTTACCAAGATACTATATTGCACACAATAGATCAAGGTTGAACAAATTGTTTCCTTGTGAATTTTTCCAAGAGGTAAGTATGGAAAGTAAAAGCCATGCAATATGTGCAGCAAATCCAACACTAGAAAGCACACTTCGCAAATCAAGTGCTTACTTAAATTACAACAGAACAATGTTATGGCAACGATCTCAATACAAATAGAAACTCATTGCTAATCTCATTAGGCAATTCATGACCATGCCATTTAGACCAAATAAAAGGCCAAATGTATTGAGAACACACAACATGATGCAACCGGCTAATGGAATTATAATATATAAGCTAGTCGAATAGAACATTAATTTTACCAATCAAACAAATTGTTTCTGAAGCCGCAAAACTTACTTGTTTTCTTTCTGGCTTTCTCATCATCTGACATCTTCAACCGCTCAAGACTCTCTCTCAACTCTGTGAAATTGAAACCCCCAGTCCTTGTCTCGCTCTCCTTCTCGTCAATCTCTCTCAGCTTCATGAGCCTCTCGTTTAGCTCCTGCAGTGAGAACCAGTTTCCCTTCTTCTTCTCGGGCCTTAACATCTTCAGCTTTTCCCCCAACTCTTTATAATTGTACATCTTGACAAATTGAGTCCTCGTTGCAGGGCCGGCTTTATCACCATCCCTTTTCTCCTTCCCAAATATCGAGGCAGGCAAACTATCGCTGCCCCCAATCATCATTTGGGGTTCCTGCGCGTTTGGACCCACAGGTTTCAACTTCAAGCTGTCCTTAAACCTCGAAAGTGACATAGAATCAGCGGCCTTCCCACCAGAATCAGTTTGTCTAATTGGAGAATTGGACCGGAGCTGACGGATGCTCTCACGAATTGCATCAAAAGAGAGTTTCCCACCAGCTGTGGCAGCTCCCGCAGGTTTCGCAGTCGAATCTGAAGAACCGGAACCAGATTCTTCAGTTTTTGGAAGGACATTTCTTTTATAGAGCTCTTCGAATGATAGGGGTTTACCGGAATGGGAAGAAGGCGATGCAGTGGACGGCTGAGCGGCGGAGCGGCTGCGAAACTCGGAGAGGTTTTTACGGATTTCTTCCAATGAATCGATTTTAGGAGTTTGAGGAGTGGGATTTGAAAACGACAGAGTTTTGCGGGGGATGTGAGCGCGATTCTGATTTGAGGATTCTTTTTGTAGACTGGCTTTCACGTCGCTGAAATACGAGGAGAATGGGGATTGAGATTGGGTTTCCAATTTGGATTCGGATACCGCATCGGGTCGGGATGTGGCGGCATCGGAGTCGGGTTTGGAAGATGAGGAGAAGCAGCGGTAGGGATTTCGGCAAGGCTGGGAAAAGGAATGGAGTTCGGGGCGGCGGAAACGGATGAGTTTGGTGGTGGCCGCCATAGGCGGTGCGGTGATAGCAGGTTTAATGGAAACACTTGTTTTGCAGGTTAGGGTTTTAGAAGGAAATATGAGTGGAAGTGGAAGCGTGGGTTTACCACTGATTGCATCCAAAATCACTTTTAATCTGTGAAAAAAAAAAAAAAAAACTCTTTTAAGATTAAAAAAAGAATAAAGTTATTTTGTGAACTTGTTAAATACTAGGTGAGCTTAATGCTAGCATATCAAAATTCAATAAGAGACAGCCAACGCCAAACAACCAAACGTAGACAAGTGACAGAAAATTTAATAGCAGACTGTCAGACGCAGATGAATACCCAACAACACTTGTGGTTACTGGTTATTCCTATTTGGCAATTTGCATATACTCTACAGTCAATAGCAGATGAATACATATAGGGGCGGAAAATTCTAGAAAACTCACCTACTGGGCGTCTGGGTGATGAAAACTAATGAAAGCAACAGAAAACGCTGACTACTGGTGGATGCAGGGGCGTGCGTGGTCGGCTGTCCTTCAGTAAAGCTTCATAGCATCATGTTTTCGGCTGTTTTGGTATTATAATGGAGTGTAGGGCTTCTATGATACATTTTCGGCTGTTTTTTTTTTTTAAAAAATATTGGGTTGATGAAAAAATTAGGAGGCCCAAAGCCCAGTGTGGGCAGTGGTTGGGTCCGCACTTGGTTTTCGATCAAGACTAGGGAATTCTGGAAGATCTGCTTGTAGATAAAGATAACCATAGAAGAAAGGGAAAATTACAAAATTCCAAGCATTTCAAAACCATTGTGCAAAAAATCAGGTGGAAATGTTTTTTATTCAAAATTCAGGTATTGATTTAACTATTAAAATATATAACCCATCTCATCCCTATCCAATTCTAAACCCTAAAATTCAAATTCACTCCATCTTCTCTCCTT
>CAIGRH010261402.1:0-19039 GCA_903798295.1 Fraxinus nigra | reverse complement strand
AAAATCATATTTGAATCTTCACTTGATTGAATTCTTGCAAATTCCCTTCAATTCTCTCACAAGAGTTATGAATTCCTCTCCTTTGATGATATTAATTGATGAATATTGAAGTATAATATGTATATGAGAGCTCTTTCATAGTCTGTTGTTCTCTATTTGTAGGAGTCGAAAATTGGTCGAGAATCACGTTCAATTTGGTTTCCAAAAGAATTCTAATCGAATAAGGAAAGTTGTCTTCGCGCGCGGATTTTTTGATTTCTGCAGAGCAGCCAGTATTTTGGAATCCAATATCCCGATAACCAAACCGGGCCGGGTTTAACCCACCCCGCTCTGGAATACAATATCCCGATAACCAAACAGCCCTCAAAAGTCAATTAGGGTTCCCAATCCCGCCTGTAAATGCATGTAAATCACAAAACCCTAACCCGCCCACATCCCCTTCAGAGAGAGAGAGAGAGAGAAATGGTGACATACAGGGTAATTACACCCACTAATCTCCTTATTATTAAAAATCTATGTATATGTTTGAGTTTGTATGTTTGATCGATGAATTGGGGTGTTCAAATGTTGATTAATAGGCTTTTATGTATTGTACATGGTGCAGATTCATCAGTACCAGGTGGTGGGGAGAGCTCTGCCGACGGAGACGGAGGAGCATCCGAAGATCTACCGTATGAAGCTCTGGGCCACCAATGAAGTCCGCGCTAAATCTAAGTTCTGGTAGGATCCTCCGTGTGTGTTTTGTGTTTGTGTGCGTAGTTATGCAATATATTGAAGTATAGGGATTGAGATCTGCTAATTCTTATGAAGGTATTTTCTGAGGAAGCTTAAGAAGGTAAAGAAGAGTAACGGTCAGATGCTTGCTATCAATGAGGTATGTTGTCGATTTTGATATGATTCTGTGAAACACGTATGCTTCAGTATTTTGATATGATTCTGTGAAACACGTATGCTAAAACACGGTAGTCAATCACATTATTGAAGTTTCAAATAGAATAAATTTTTTTACAGAATTTATATGGTGTATGTTGTATGCCTTTAATCTTTAATTTGCAAAGTTGAGGGAATATGAATGCACATGCAGTTGGAAATGTTACCCCTCTTCATACAGTGTGTGTATTTTTGTGCCTCTTTTTCTGGTTCGTGTTCAAATGAGAGCTAAAGGTTATTTCATAAAATGAATGCTATTGCTGTTAATATTGTGGATTTTGTTAATAATTTCCTCCATAAGAATATGGGATTGTGAAAAGTATATAAAATAATTTTATGGAAATTTAACAAGCATATGAATGACGATTGATATGAACTCGATTTCTGAAGTCATTTGCCTGTAAATTCTTTTTGTTATTAGGTGTACTGTAATTCTATTGTCTAATGCTTTAGTGATTGTCTTGCCTTGATTCAAAGAAAAATTCACCATGTAGACTGGGTACAATGGGAGTTCCTATCTAAGGAGTTGGGATGTACTCTGAGATGACTGAAATTAGAATATATTATACGATAACCCTTTCCACAATGTTTTTGTTGCTGCAAACACTGTAGGATGTCGTTTTGCCCATTCGTGGACGAGTTGCAATGGTTATAGGCTAGCCATAATAAAGGCACAGTACTAGAGTATAGCTTTTACATTTTATTTCGTACATGCTACATATTATTTTTGATGATAGAATGATCAAAATCTTAGTTTCTTTTTATACATTATTATTATTGAGTCTTGTCTAGTATTGCGTTCCAAACATGTCTTCAAGTATATTGGTTATAGGAACTGATTGCATATTTGATTATTTCATATGTTTTTCTTTCATTATCGGAAATCCTAATGGACTATTCAAATCATCAGCTGGGTTCGTTGTCCTACTCTTTGGATGTTCTTTTTGCTTCTTGAGCTAGCTTTATGAGAACTGTGTGCTAAAATTGGTTTCCTTTTTTTTTTTTTGTAGATTTTTGAGAAGAACCCGACAACAATCAAGAACTACGGCATTTGGTTGCGATACCAAAGCAGAACTGGGTATCATAACATGTACAAGGAGTACCGTGATACCACTCTGAATGGTGCTGTTGAGCAGATGTACACTGAGATGGCTTCTCGTCACAGGGTCCGTTCTCATTGCATTCAAATTATCAAGACTGCCACTATACCTGCCAAGCTCTGCAAGAGGGAGAGTACAAAACAATTCCATAACTCCAAGATTAAGTTCCCCTTGGTGTTCAGGAAGGTGAGGCCACCAAGCAGGAAGCTCAAGACAACCTACAAGGCATCTCGACCCAACTTGTTTATGTAACATGTTTGGTCTATATTTGCTTCCTATGGAAAAGTATTGTTTGATGTTTGGCTTTTTAGATCGCTTTTACATTTCTGAAGGGACATCTGTGGCTGATTTTCGCTAGTTGTGTTCAAGCCCAACTTGATAAATGTTTTGAAATTGTTCGGATATCTTTATTTGAAATTGATATATTTGTGGTTTAAACTTAAAAACCAATCCTTGAGCTTCTACATTTGTTCATACTAACCAGGGATTGTCGTATGTCCTTGTGAAGATTGTGGTTTTCCAAACTATTCAATGTGCACGATCTTATCTTGAGGATAATATACTTTGATTAATCTACGAGCGGGCAGGATTAAAGTGTACAATGTGTTCGATTGAACTAATCTCTAATTGTGATAATGAGTTTATGACCATAATATCCTAATTTTTGAGCTAATAAGAATTATATACTTTTCGCTTTTTATGTAAAATTAAAATAAATCTTAATATGCATTACATATAATAGAGTGATGATATATTTTTAGAATTTCTCCAATAGTAATTTAATTTCCCACTTGACAATAATGCAATTACAATGCCAGTGTGCAATAACCAAAAAATATAATGACGACTCCGCTGGGGATCGAACCCAGAATCTCTGGTTCCGTAGACCAGCGCCTTATCCATTGGGCCACGGAGTCCTATTTGATTTATAAATCTTTGTTAATATACTTGTTTATTCAAGAGACATCAGTTTCCCTAAAACTCAACATTGGAGGCCAATGCTCCCACGAATGAGTATACTATCATCTTTTATTTCTCTGAGTAGATTCTGAAGAGGATTTGGGTCGGATACAATCCAACATTAATCCTAGATCAACCAGAGAAGAACCCACATTAGAGTACAAGAAAGAAAATCGGGGATTCCCAAGAAATCTGTCGAGAAGCAGAGGAGAAATCGTACAGCCACGTAATGAAATATATGTTTTGTCCAATCCGACATATAAGCGTACATTTAGTATAAAAATTTGCAGCAGTACAATGCTTAAATTGTCGTATTCCTGCATATCTCAGTATAACTATTGCAGAATGAGAAACCAAAGAGACAGAGCATTCATACATCCAACTTGAAAAATATTGATCCCTTAAAATCACTGTTGCTTGATGGAACTAAAGAGCTCCTCAAATGAACGTTTAGGCGCTTCTGTCCGAGCAACAATCTCGACTACTTTGTAGTATGACTCGGGATGGAGCAATGCCTCTACGGCAACTTCAGCAACCAGATCTCGAGATATTGAACCTTCATAAAGAGTGTCCTGTAAAAAAGAGGGTTCAATGAAACTATGGGACAAAGAGAACATATTATACTAAGGTTAAATACATTGGTGGCTAGTAAACTTTTAGCAAAACTCGATTCCATTTTTAGGTTGGTGGCTGAAATTAAATTTTCTTGCAATTTCGTTACTTCGTCCATTTCCATTAGTTTGACAGAAAAGGTGATCAGATATCTAGTAGTTTGCCGATTAAACTACCAACTAGACTATCATGTCGGTTCTTTCAAGAGTAATGCTAGCCCAGTCTATGTGGTGTTAGGTGATATGCTAAATGAAATGTGCAATTAAATGACTCATTTAATTGCAGATATAATTTAATACCACATTAGCGCCACATAAAATGATGTTATAATCCCATTGGGGCTCAACATTACTCCCTTTTCCATGAGTCAAACTAACATACATGCACAGAATGTGTAAAAAATATTTCAATTCAATGACCAACGTGAAACAAAATGACGTTTGATGACAACTTGAAATTTTACTAAAGTTCAGTGAACACCATTTTTTAACCCTATTACATTGTACTTCTCAAGTGAAACTCATAGCTAGTGGTTGAATTTGTTACCTCTGGTTCCATGACTATATTTCCATTCGGTGGATCATTTCTTAATCCCCCAGGCCTAATAATTGTGTAATTGATACCAGACTTCCTGATATATTGCTCGGCTTGAAGCTTTGCAACTAAAGTGAGTCCAAAAACGTTCAGAAATATGTAAGCCGGGTTTAAAAGCTGCCCCATTGCAGCTCCATTGACCAAGATAGAACTGATAAGAATAAATCTATTAACACCACATTTGCGACAGGCATCAACCAAGTTTACAGTGCCAAAGTTATCAACCTGCATGAGATCATATTACCCAGAACTTACATAACATTGTTCACACAATGATTCAAATATACTCATCGAACATAAAACAGACGGACTTCAATTTTGTAGATATAAGATGATTCCAAGTACAATTGTCAAACATAATTATAATTAGCAAGCAACAGAGGTTCTTGACGTAGTTGCTTGTATCTTTTACACACACACCCCCCATTGGTACAAAATCGAAAATAATGCTAAGCTTTAATAAGCGTAACAATCAATGCCAGAGATTTGCAAGCTAAACAAAATTTTGCAACAGAACAGATAAAAACTTCAATCATGTTGGAAAATTTTGACAGAATTTTTTTTTTTTTCAGACAACCCATTGCGAGGATTCATTGGAGGATGGAAAAAAAAAAACAGAAGAATCAGATGTTGCCACGACAGCATCTGTAGGAATTCTGCTGTACTCGGGGCTTTTTCCTAAAAACTTTAGGCAAACAAATAAAATGCAGTTGCTAACTAGGAATTGTGTTAACAAAGTTACAAGATTATAGATATTATGCAGATGTTTTACTAATAAATTCCATAAGTAGAAATAATGGCACCTTTCCCAATTCTGCCCAAACTATCATGTTCAGATTATAAGAATCTAAAATATGATTTACTAACCTTCCATGGAGCGAATAAATCCCATGAAGGTCGGAAACCTGTAGCACATATTACTGCCTCGGAATCATCACTGATAGCATCAGTTAGTTTTGTTGAACCCTCAGTTACGTCTGCTTTTACCTAAAATCAGAAGTACACCACCTTAGAACCGTGGATGGTCAAGGCGGGTGGGGCATCAAGTGAGAAGAACATCTTATGGCAAAAACACAGTCCAAGCCTTGAGATGTTGATGAAATTCTGATAGTCCTCAAGAGTGTATTCTCTCTCTTATTTAGGCTTAGTGATGTACAATTTTACATTACGTTAATAGAATAAAGTTCCATTTAAATGTGTTTAGCATAAAGGACTTTGGTTGCCATTACATGGTTAAACAGAGAATATTTGTGTTGTCCGAAGAATTACGACATGGTTTATCCAGTCCCAAAAACTATGAATTAACTTTACGTCACACTAACTTTGATTGCAAAAAATTGTGTATGGCTCTCACTCGTGCACAATTTTTCCCAGCTCCGTTTTCATAAGAGTTTTTGAACAAACTTAAAAAGTTGAATACTTAAATTACTTTTCAAACAGCTTTTATAGCCTTATATGACATTGTACAGTATTATGAGCCGGTTGCAAATCATTTTCATAATATCCAATTGCAGCACCTCTAATTACCAAATCAATGGAAACCCAATTGTAGCAATCAATTAACCCTAAATACTCACAATTTGAAGATTAGGGTTGTCTCCAGGGAAGGTTGTTTTGGCCTTATCGATATCGCGAACCCCGGCCTTAACAGAAAATCCCTTAGCCAACAGCTGCTCCACAATCCTCTTCCCAGTACTTCCAGTGGCACCTGCAACAAAGATTTTCTTCTTTTGAGGAGCACCCACTTGTTCTTCCTTTGTAATCTCGCTTCCCTGCATCTGTAACTTTTAAGATGAACTCAACTTAAGTCAATAAAATGAAATCAAGAAAAGGGGGAGTCGACTGTATGTTAAAATTGAGAAAAAGTAAGAGATAAGAAAAAGGAGAGATACTTACAGATGAAGCTTTGAGGTGAAAAGAACGGGATTTCCGGGTGGATAATGGGAAGGGAAAGAGAGAGGTTCTGAAGAAGCGTATAGAAATGGGAGTGGCTGTGGCCATGGCCTTGCTATTTTCTTTTGGAATTATACCCGCCACAATTATTTCTTCCCGCAAATTACCAGGAAGATTGTCCACGTGGCATCTACCATAATTGGAGCTCTCAGGCCCAAAAGAGAGTTTTTCAGGCCCATGATCAATTAATCAATTTTTGTCAAATGAAATTTATTAAAATAAATGTAGAATACCAAGTACTTATTAATGTGACGGATAAGTATGTAGTGGTTGAATTCCATGAGAAGTATGATTAAAATTAATATTTAATTTTACCATCAAATTATAAAGAAATTATAATGTTTCCTAAGTATGCACTCACGACTCCCCTGTCCATCCTCCACAAAATTGTCCAAATCACCACCCATATCGTCTCAGATTTGATTATCCATGGCAAAATCATGTCAAGCTTGACATATTGAAAAAAGGCAGCGGCCAAAGCCCAAGCAGCTGACATACCAGTGGAAATGTCATCGCCGATTGTGGCAAAAAGCACGTGCCGTTGACGTGTTGACCAAGGAGTCTAAGATTAGATGCTTAAATCCACAAGGGATAATAATATGATCATATCAATCTTTAATTATTTTGAAATGTTACGCGGCATTACTACTCGTTTCAAACCTACTACGAGTCTACTAGGAAAGGAAATAATCAATTTCTGTTCAAATTTGTCCATTCTCGATATACCCAGATGTATGAACAGGTTATCGGGCTGGTCCACGGGGACGGCAGCTCATACCAGTCACTCCATTAATATCTCTGCTCAAAGGCTAACGTCTTTTTCACCAAAACCAGTAGCAGAAGTTTAAGGATTAAATGAATCCAAGAAAAAGTTGCATCAAGTCTTCAAGCTAGGATCTAAACTTAAACTTATTACAATTAAATCGAAATAAATTTCTTGCTCAAGATGTTGATGGAGCAACTAGCAGTAGCACAACGAATACTGGTCAGTTGCTATAAGAGATTCAGTAAGAACTCTAATTCGAAAGATTTCCCTTTCATGAGAAAAGAAAAAAAAAATCGTACAAAAATCAGGGCTTGAATGCAGAGAAGGCCACGACAGAGTTGTGTCCACCAAACCCAAATGAATTCGAAATGGCTGCATTTGATAATATACACAAGAAAATTAGGACCAAATGGTAAAAAAAAAAAAAAGGGAAATAAGAGATGGAAGTTGAAATTTAAGGCATCTCACCGACGTTGACTTCATGCTGCTTCTTTTGGTTTGCAATTGTGTCAAATTCCACAGAAGACTCTGGATTCTGCATTTGCAATAGTGATTCAGTATCACCATCAAACCACCATTGAAAAAGAGAAGTTGGCCCCGAATGAGCTTCTTGTTCAAGTAAGCATATTGGAAAATTGCAGTTTTGCACTTGGAGGTAAATAAAGCATATCCATCCGAATCATAGGAAATTACTTACAAATTGGTTTATTGTAGGATGAAGCCACCCAGTTGTAATAGCTTTTACTGTAGCAATAGCTTCCAAACCACCAGCAGCACCAAGACAATGCCCTATCATAGACTGGAAAAAGATAAAAAGTCAGAAGCTAAAAATGAACCAGAACAGGTATACTCAACTCAACAACAATTCCCACACACACATAAGCATGTTTGGCTAATCTTTTAAAATGGTAAGAGTTACTTCTTAAGTAACTTTTTGTCTTCAAACACGTTTGGAATAACTAATTTTCTAACTTTTGAGTAGATCCTCTTTAAAAGCAACTCTTACCTTGCTGCCAAAATAAGTAAACTTTTTTTTTATTCACTTATAAGTAAACTTTGCTTAGCCAAGCATACTCACCACTCAAAAGTATTAGTTTGAAACAAACAAATCAATGTGTATGAGAGGTGGAGGTGGGGGAGGGGGACTCACCTTAGTAGCATTTATTTTGATCTCTGAAGTGTTCTTGAATACCTTCTTAATAGCATTTACCTCAGCTAGGTCACCTACTATGGTCGAAGTTGCATGGGCATTAATGTAGTTAACCTGATAAAGAATTTAATTTGTGTCATAGATTATCACAGATGCACCAGAAATGAAATCGAGTTTACTCATGACTCCCAACTTAATAAAAGATTCACTCAAGATGCCACACCGCACCAGCAATAAAATTTAGAATGGTCCAATAATCCTTCAGTTAACTTGATACATCCTATATTACTTTGTCTACATCCAAAAAATACTAGCAGACTGCATAGTAGGATTAACCTCCAGTTTTCCAAGGGATATTTCGTGTTTCCGACCCAGATTTTCAGAAGCTTCAGTTTGAGACTGCTTATGAATGAAATAACACCTTCCAGCTTTCAATTTTTTATGGTGAGCTCCATTGTTACAGTTAAAGAAATCTAAGGAAGAAAAAATACCTCCTCAGGTGACACACCAGCATCTTCAAGGGCACTATGGATACATGAAGAGACACCAAGTCCATCAGATCTGGGATCAGTCATATGATAAGCATCACAATTTACTGCACCTCCTAAATACTCAGCAATTATCGGTGCATCTCGTTTCATCGCATGCTCTAAACTTTCCATCACCTGATAAAATGTTGAAAAAAATATAAAGAAATTCAATTTCTTATACAGGTCTAAAGTCACATGCTTATAACAAGTGAACTTTTGTAGGAAGTGGGAATAAGAAGTCTTACGTACGTACATGAACCTATCCGGATCCCAAGTAGATTAAAGTACTTCATGTTTTGCCCATTTTCCTATTCCTTTTCAGTGTAGTACCTTTGGAGGGGAGGGGTGGGAGAGAAATGTGGAAAAGGGAGATTCTATGCTGAGGTTTGGAACTAAGAACCACCCACTTTCTCATTTTGAACACTCTTAGAAGAGTTCAATTAATTACTTAGGAAGTAACATATAAGATATTACTAGTCATAGATAAGGCTTTCACTCACATGCCAAGCAAATAAATTTGAAAGATCAAAACTGAACCAATATGATACAAAAAACTACAGTATTAGCCACTTACTAATACTCCAGCACCTTCACCCATAACAAAACCATCTCGATCTTTGTCCCAAGGCCTAGAAGCAGTTCGTGGATCATCATTTCTTTGAGACAAAGCTCTGCATGCAACAAAACCTCCCACTCCAATGGGAATAATGGCAGCTTCAGTTCCACCAGCAATCATCAAATCAGCCTCGCCTCGACGGATGTGATTTGCAGCCGCATAGAAGCAATAATTTGAGGTAGCACAAGCAGTTGAAATTGAGTAGTTTGGCCCCATCAAACCAAGATCAATTGCAAGCAAGGCAGACCCCATGTTTGTTATAGCATAAGGTATGAAAAATGGAGTTATTTTCCTGTGACCTTTTTCTATTAGAGCTTGAACACCATCAGAAAAAACTGTAAGACCACCCATTCCCGTTCCAACGAGAACACCAGCTCGTATCTTGTCAATCTGAAATAATATAAAGTGTACACTTCAATGGGGCATGTCTTCAAAAGAAGTGAAACGCTGATGGAAGCAATAACTTATATCCATGACCATACAAAGTGCATTTTCCAAATTAGCAGTTAAAAGATATTAGAAATTGGCATATCAAATAACAATGCCTTTGATTCCATAAAAGACGCGTCCTGGTGTCCCCAGCTTTGCTAAGATGAAAACCTCTTCAACCAGCATCAAGTATAGCTTTCAATGAATCTAAAGTTCTGAACTAGAGTGTCAATCAGCAGTACTTAGAAAACTAAAGCAATCACAGGAGTTAGCACTGAACCTAGTTTAACTAAAACTCAAATAATAATAAAAATATCCCAAAAAAGATGCAGATATTAACACCAAAATCACAAAATAAAATGGAAGGAAATAAAGAATAAATAAATTAAGATATAGATTGAGTCGGATTTAGTAACCAACAAAACGAATGGGAGCAGGAATAAAAGAAGAGGTTTCCGAAGGATAAAATCTCAACAATCAAATTCTGAAGTTTTGAATTTAGTATTTTACACCTTTCAATAAGACCACCTGAAGTTCAAAATCTTGATTTCGGATACTCAAAGTGTGCAGCCTAAAAAATCATTCTTAGCCTATTGCCTTTGGTGTTAAGGAAACGAATAACAACGAATAATGAAATAATAGCTCAAAAGTACAGCATTAAACCTCATCAAAATCCCAATAAATCACGAACCAAATCAGAAATTCAACTCAACCAACAGATAAATATCAAAATTGAGATCAATTAAGCTAGTATATACAATACAACTTGTCGAGTCTATCTGCGTTAAGGCAATCAATAACAGCTAATAACGAAATAACAGCTCAAATACAGCATTAATCCTGAACAAAAATCCCAATTAGACACTGAACCAACTCAAAATTCAACTCCACCGATAACTAAGCATCAAATTTGAGCTCAACAAGGATCGTAAATTAAACATACCTTCTCGAGTCTATCGCCCCCAAGATCAGCACCCTCGAGAGCTTTCTTCCCAGCTACAATGCAGTATCTCAAGCAATCATCGAGCCTCCTATCGTTTTTGCCATCAATGTACCCTTCGGATTTGAATCCCCGAATCTGTCCACCGAATCGAGTGGGGAATTTGGAGGCGTCGAATCGGTCTATGTGAGTGATGCCACTCTCGCCCGCGAGCAGCTTCTCGTAGTAAGCATCGACGTCGTTGCCGAAGACAGAGACAAGCCCCATGCCTGTGATGACTACACGCTTCTTCGGATCGATCTCGCGCGTGGGCACCGAAGCCGTGGAGGCGGAAGCGGAAGCAGAAATGGTGAATGGGAGCTTTGGGGAGTGTGGAGTAGGAGGTTTGGCATTGTTGCCAGAGTGGAATAATAGGTGGCATGGAGAGGTCAGTTTACGGAGGGGATCGAGAGGAGAGGAGCAGAAAGCGGAGGAATGGAGAGCCTGCATGGCGGCAGCGGTGGACGGCTAGTTTCGATGAGAACAATGTGGAAATGAGGACGAGAAGAAATCCGTGGAGGAACTAGGAAATCAGCTTCTATATGGCAAATTTTCTTTTGTTGAAAGGGGGTAATTTCACCTATGGTGACTGAATTTTGTATAAATTCTTAAGTTAGTCCTTATATTATTTTTTGCCTTATTGGTCACTGAAGTTATTTAAGGGTTTGACAATTGCTCATTTATTTACCAAAACTTTCAAGATTTTTTCTGCTTGTACAGAAAAAATCACCCAGAAAATGAACAAATACTCACATGCGGGTGGGCCTCGATGAATTAAATATGGGAAAAATTCATATCTAAGATGTATTCTTTACCTCAATTCAAAAGTAAGGTAAATAGTTTGAAAATTCAAAAATCAGGTATGGATTTAATTAATTAAAAATATTTATTAAATAATGATAATAAAGTGGGTTAATACCCTAAATAGTCACTGAACTTTGTCAAAAGTTCCCATGAGATCACTAAATTTCAAAACTTCCTTAATTAGTCACTGAACTTTTCATAAAGTTCCCAGGAGGTCACCGAACTTTAAAACTACCCTAAATAGTAACTGCACTTTTCCAAAACTTCCCTAAATAGTCACTCAACTTTGTAAAAAGTTCCTAGGGGGTCACTAANATGTATGGATTTAATTAATTAAAAATATTTATTAAATAAAGATAATAAAGTCACATTTTGTGATTAATGGTCACAAATTCATAATTATAAGTTACAGATTTATTTACTGGTCACATATCGTCAAATTAATTCGTCACATATTATTTAGTGGTCACTTATAAAAAAATTTGTAGGTCACATATTATTTCGAGGTCACAAATCAAAAATTTTATAAGTCACAGTTTATTTCTTTGGTTACGAATGAAAAAATTACAAGTCACATATTATGAATTGATCACAGAGTTTTAAATTTGTTGGTCACAATTTATTTCTTTGGTCACAAATAAAAAAATTATGGGTCACAGATTATGAATCGGTCACAGATTTTTAAATTTGTTGATCACATGAACACACCCACAACACCTTCCACAGCACCACCACCACACCGCACCACTGCACCACCGTCACAGGAACACACCCACAACACCTTCCACAGCACCACCACCACACCACACCACTGCACCACCGTCACCTACCAAAATCCAACCCCTCTCCCAAAACTACCCCACGGTCCACACCACAGCCATCACCTACCAACAAATAATCAAGTCCTCCACCGCCACCACCGTCAACACCTCCACCTGCACCACCAACCTAAACCGCCTTACATTTTGTAACAGAAACACCATCATCATCATCATTGCCTCTAGCACCACCACCACCTCTCGACAGCATGACCACTGCCATCACCGGACTGTACAAAATCGCCACCACACCAGAGCAAAGCAAAACCACCATAAAACACCGACAGCACCACCAGAAATCACCTTAAAAGCTACTACAAAGCCACCACTAATCGCCACAAACAATCACAAAATAATATAAAATCGCTGTCAGTTTGCCACTATAGCGACGAACTGAGTGTCGCGGCTAATATCAGGAACGCTTAGAGCCACTACTTCCAGCTGAAGCGAGACGGTGGAGAGAGAGGGAAATGATGAAAAAGAAAGGGGAAATAGATCTAGGGCTTGGCCTTCCTCGCGTCGGCGTCGGCGCTGTCGCCATCCTCGCCGTGAGACAGCCGACGATCATGAAAGAGGTGAGAGAGAAACTGAGATAAAAGAATGAAAGAAGAATTGAAATTATTATGGTTTGTAATTAAATTGTGTGGATAATATTTAATTTATAGATACCTGATTTTTGAATAATGAAACCTGATCCCTGATTTTTGAATTGTGATCTTTAAACACCTGATATTTTGTAATTTCCTCATTAAATATTGCAAAAAAAAAAGGGCCCCACCTATTTGGAAATTTTCTGCCTTTCTCAACTTACAAGCCTCAACTGGACCTAATGCCTACTTATTGATTCATTAAAAAATAATAAATAAATATATAAAAAGGTTGACGAGTTCAATCCCAAATTTTAGTCGCGTGGGTCTAATCAATTTGTAATCAAGTTCAATAGAGTAAAAAAGACGAATATGTTAATTTATAGAGAAGGTTTTGAAAATAATATATTTAAGAAACTTTTCGATCAAGTTCCAAAGAGACTTTAATCAAGTTCAATTGAATATTAAACAAGTGTAGCATTAATTTAACTAAATTAAAGAACAATTTGTGCCTCCTTTAACATTGCATTATTGAATCTTTTACCATCAACCTACCTATCCTAGTTACAAATAATTGTTTCATGAAAAGTACGCAACATACTCTTTTAAGTTGGTTTGACATTACAGGGAGTGTTTGGCTAAGCGAAGTAATTTAATGTAAATTTTGACTTTTTACACAATTTACTTTTTTTTTTCTTACATTTCTATAATAATAATAAATAAAAAAAAACATTACATATTTATATAACTGCTCATATGTTACTAAGCCCTGGGATCCATTATGATGACTTTTTAGGGATAATGTATTTTGGAATAGTAAGAGTGTTTTATTGGAATAATGGATTTGGGTGGAAAATAAAATGAATTCCAGATAATTGAATTGCCAGAACTTGTTTTAGTGGGAATTATCAATTAATTGTGTTTGATTGTTATAATTTTCCACCTGGAAAATATTGAAATTTTGGATATTTTAGTGTTCGTTTGGCTTTATTTTTCATGAAAATTATCTATTAAAGGGATAAAATTTGTTACAATTGGGGATAAAATTTGTTTCCATTGTCCAAAAAAAAAAAAAATTGCCTAAAAAAACTTTTCCCACCAAACTCACGGGACAAAATTTTCCTCAAAAATCAAGTAAATGTGGAAAATCAAAAAAGTGTGAAAACCCAATTCCATGGAAAATTTAATTAATCAAACATGCAAAAAACGTGGAATGGAATTTAATTTCTATTTTCCAGGGAAAATATAGCCCAATCAAACATGGCCTAATTTTTTTTAGAATGTATAGTTAAAAATGAAGGAAAATCTTTGAGTTACATGTAATGATATTTTATTGAAAAATATGTGGTTAAAATGATAAGAGAAAAAATGTATTAAATTAGGGTAAATAGCACAAAACGTCACAACCTTTTAATGTCATTGTGCAAAACGTCATTACCTTTCATTTTTTGACATTTTCACCCCTATCTTCCACATTTCATTGCGCAAAATGTCATTTTCATTAATTTTTCAAGTAAAATAACGATTTTACCCTCATATTCAAATTAAACAAGAAAAAAATAAAAGAAAAAAATAAAAAACTAATTGCAACTATACTTCCAATATTTTAAAAAAAGTACAAACAAATCCTAAACTTGGTAGAAAAAAGGAGAAAATTTCCACCCTAAGGGTCGGCGGCTTCAACCCCAAAATCGACCACTATACCACCGGATAAATCACCAGATTTTAACACCACCAACATCTCTTCATCCCACTCTACAATCCTATACCAAAAAATGGCCCTAACCGATCGAAAATCAGAAGAATTTCATGTCCAAAAACTTACCCCTACACCACGACTTTACCTCCAATTCCGGCTAACCCATTACCACCCATGACCGATCTCCATCACAAGATGTTAATACTCAACAAGACAAGCAGTTACATGTTCCCATATCAACACGAAATATTTTAAATCAGAATCTGACCATACCAGTTTGAAGGTTGCGAGCCACGCACCTTCTATTCCAATTTTCGGCTCCGGCGCTGACATCTACGATCTCGGTCTACCACCATTAGCTTCTAACCATCATGGCGAACAAAATGCACACATGGGCCTCATCAATTTACCTTGAATCAGCTTATTCGTGATTATACAGTTCTTACGCATGGAGAGCCTCTCGACCACCTTTCAATTGAACCATCAAATCTGCCCAACTTACTAATCAACATGGGACAAACGAAAATTCAACACCAAACGACCTTAAACGTGCAACCAATTTAGTCAATTCGTCATCCTAATCTACCGAATTTTTTTCTAATTTATTTAAGATTCGTTTGTACTTTTTAGGGATGAGGATGACGTTAATTGTGGATGAGGATGATGTTAATTTAGGTACGATTGATAGAGCCCAGCAAATGTTATGTGCTTTGAAAGAATTGAATGTAAAAGAATCATTATCCTCTTCAAAGATTCATCCTCATTATCATGATACAGTTTCACAGAAAATTCCCGAGGAGCTTAAGTGTCCACTTTCCAAGGAACTCATGAGGGATCTGGTTATTGTTGTTTTTTGGGGATGAAATTTTTGTAGGAATGTTAGGGGTTGATGAGAAGATGGTGTTGGTGCAAAAATTCAGTGGCCAAGGTGGCCTGAAAATGGTCGACAGACGGCGATAGGGTGGGGGCGAGTTTTGGGAAGAATGTGAAGTTTAGTGGGTTATTTGCACTGCTTAAAAAGTTTGGCCCAATAATTACAATTTGTTCAATTATTTTTCTTTTGTTTCAATTGAATGGAAGGTAAAATCGTCAAAATATTGTGAAAAGGACCTTCGGCGCACGAAAAGTGAAAAGTAAGGACATAAATGTCAAGAAATGAAAGGTAAAGACGGTATCCACAATACCTTTCAAAGGTAGGGACGTTTTGTGTCAATTAGCCTATTAAATTATAATGGAGATTAAACAGGGGCTAAAGTAACTCCGTTATTGAGAAAGTCTAAAACCAAAAATGATTATCTGTTTTCAAAACTACTTTATTTATTCATAAGTGAATTTACTCGGAAAAAATTAAGCTATTAGCTTAACGTGTTTTAGTGATGGGTGGTCTTTTTGGACCTTGATATTGTCACAAAGAAATGACATCGCTGGAAAGAACTCCAGGATGTTAGCCTGCAAAAGTGGGTTGGGAACTTTCTCCCAATCCCATTCCGAAGTGAAAATTAATTTTATTTTTTTTAAAAAAAGAAGAAGAAGTACATCAAAATATGAAAATTTGGGTTAAAGATGACAATAGAGATTCTAACGATACGAGTAGAAGAATATCTGTGAGTGACTATTTTTATTCGACATGTCTCATTTTATTTACATACAAGCCTATGCCATTGTGGCCAAGTCTCAACTTGGTTCCTATTTTTTTTTTCCTCCTTTTCATCAAAGAATTGGGGACTATACATAACATGCGTACCGAACCACAATAACTACTAGGTGGTTTGATTGACACATAAATCACCTTTCACGTCATGTGTCGCTACACATCAACAGTAAACATGGCTCTTCGTTCATGGACCTTGACTGGGCACCCCTTGATATACACGAATACTTTGTATTGAGATTACGATAAGACTTAAGAAGTTGACCACCTAATGTGTGGCTTACTATGTTAGTGAGTAACTGTCTACAACTTAAAGGGAAGGTCAGTGATGAAGGATGATCTAAGTCAGACGAAGTCGAGTTATTAGATAGTTTGTTGATTGCGCTAAAGTATCATGAGTTGGCGGATCAATAGAAAAATGTCAAGTAATTGACGACATTTCCTAATTTGGGTCATTTTTGGACACGTTTTGGTATTTTGTCCATAATTTTGACTACGGTTATCAGAATCTAGCTCATGACCCCAATTCAGAAAGCTCTTTTTAGCGTGCATGTCGTGATCACCCAGCTTTGCTCGGCGTGCATCAATTTTGAGGGCAAATCCAGCCGTTTCCCTTCCAAATTTACAATTTTAGTTATTTTTTTCCTTTTTTTGGTAATATTTCGTTTTCCTTTTTAGAATAGATTATGAATCCGATTTGAACCGGATTCTTGGGATATTATATCTTTTATTTCGTATTTTCTTTTGGTATGATTTTTGGGATTTTACTATTTTTTATAAAATTCCGATAATTACGATTTTCTAACTATTTAACCCGATTTGTGGGTTATTTTCAGGGCATTGCATGATTAATAAAGATTGTTCTTGTTTCTTTGTGTTTTCTTTTGTTCCTTCCGTGTTAATTATCCACTGAAATTTGCATGTAAAATAATCACTATTTTGTCTGGCGTCAATCAACCTTAAGATATGTTTAACGTTGATCGTTGAATGTAACTATTGAATTTTTCAAAGGTAATGTGACATTAGGGGTGGACAAAATGTCCAGATCAGAAATTAATGATTTTTGTTCTTTGAATCGAGATCCATTTGGTTTTTGGTTCTGATTCGGTTATAGTTCAAGAATCACAACCAGACCCATAAACAAACTTAATATTTAATTATATATATTAGTGGAGAATCTAATTTTATATTTATTGGAGATAGCTCATTAATTGAATATAATTAGTTAATCAATTTTGGGTCATTAGAGACAGACAGCTCATTAGTTGCTTACACCCTAATTTTGTATTCAGTGAATCATTTCTCTTTCACCCATTTTCAATTTACACAACATCGCGGCTTGTTGGTACTGCATTTCATTAAGTCGGTGAAGTGACGTTTAAGATTGAAAAATGAAATTGGTCCGTTACTTAAAAAGTCTTTAAACTATTTTTTTACCTTGATTATTTGATAAGTTATTTGTGTTCTTCACAAATAGAGGAAAACTTAATAAACATTCTTGAAGTATTAAAACGGTTAATGTTGTGTATAAAAGTGGACTGTAAAAAACTTGGTAATGTATTCTTTATTGTAGGGGGTGTGCTTTCAAACTTTTACAATTAATTTAATGAATTATTGCTATTACTTATTAAACAACTTTTTGTGTAAGAACGAAAACTAATTTGTGTATTTAAATTATGAATATGTTTTGTTTGTTAGTTATGGTTTTTTTGATCTCGATGATTGAAATTTTAACTTCCTGAATGTTTGATGTTTATTTTTTTATTTAGGTATATATTACTAACNTTACCTTGATTATTTGATAAGTTATTTGTGTTCTTCACAAATAGAGGAAAACTTAATAAACATTCTTGAAGTATTAAAACGGTTAATGTTGTGTATAAAAGTGGACTGTAAAAAACTTGGTAATGTATTCTTTATTGTAGGGGGTGTGCTTTCAAACTTTTACAATTAATTTAATGAATTATTGCTATTACTTATTAAACAACTTTTTGTGTAAGAACGAAAACTAATTTGTGTATTTAAATTATGAATATGTTTTGTTTGTTAGTTATGATTTTTTTGATATTGATGATTGAAATTTGAACTTCCTGAATGTTTGATGTTTATTTTTTTATTTAGATATATATTATTAACTTATATGATACAAATATGAAAATTTAAGAAATGAAATGAAACGAACCAAACCAAACCAAACTAAATCAGAACTGAACGGTTCGGTTCGATTCCACATCTTAAAAAAAAAAAAAATCATTTGGTTCTATTATCATAAAGACCATTGGTTCATGGTTCGATTCGATTCTCTTGGAACCAGAGCCAAATAGAACCACGTTGACCCCCATGCGACATGCTCCCTTGTAGTAATAAATCTTTCCAACATATTAGAGTATCAAAAAATGCTAAGTTAAGATGTGATAGCTTAAAAACCAGATAAGGTGACATGTCCTCCTCATTGTAATAATATTTTCGTGCAATATACCAGGGTAGAGAAAAATGCCAAACCCTAACCCCCAATTAAGGTGCGATGGTCTAAAAACCCTCACCTAATATGAATTTGATTTTTTTTTTCTTTTTAAGAAGCGAATAAAAAAAAATTAACTATAAAAATTATATGTTAGCTTCCTTACAACTCAAAAATCATAGATTTGCATCAAATCAAAAAGTTTTAAAATGCGCTCTATCTCCATTTTGACAAAATATATTAGGGCTGACCGTGGATCGGTTCGGTTCGGATTTTTTCGGTTCTAAAAGTTTCGGGTATTTAATAAATGAGATCGTCGGGTCCAAATATAATTATGGAACCGTTCGGGTTCGGTTCCATACCATAATTAATTTTTTTTAACATTTATAACAACACTACA
>CAIGRH010261332.1:0-29675 GCA_903798295.1 Fraxinus nigra | reverse complement strand
AAAACCTCATTTTTCATTTTATCTACACCTTTCTTCCACATTCCCCAACATGTTACCGCGGAGCAGTGGAGGGCCTGGAGGTCGAAGGGACAGGGAATTGGATTTAAACTCTTGACGGGAAGTTTTAGCCTAAACTGTTAATTTAAAATAAATAATAAATAAAATTATGGGCCCCTAAAATTTCTGAGCCTGAGGCGGAGGCCTCTTGAACCTCTCCTCAGATCCGGCTATGCAAGTAGCACGGTTGATAATTCATTGGGCTTTGAAGATAAGACTTGGCATGGGGCTTCACATTGCATTTTTTCCATGAAATTGCAATGCCCTTTTTTGTGGGCCCACCCCAATTTCCAATCAAAGCGAGTCAAACACTATCCACAGAGAGTCAACAAGATCCACGGGTCTGATAGGATTAAAATTGGGACCCACATACTATTTCAATTTCTTTCCATATGAGTGACAACACCACAGTGAAACACATCATTCTCAAATCAAACCAAACAAAAAGATCTTCCATAGTTTGACAAATATGTCACGGTTAGGGCAAGTTTGTAATTCATAGAAGTTTCAGGGGCAAAACCGGAATACTAGTCAATTCCAAGTCATACAATACAAAACTACAATTCTGCACAAGTTATATACTACATCGCAACCACACAATAACAAAAAACCAACTCACTTTCATTGGGCAATTCAACAATTTATCCAATGATATACTTCCACGTTGCATATTTCTCCACAAGTAGTTGTAACGATTGTACTGTTAAACTTCCCTTCCTGCGTAGGGTAGACAACTTACGTAATAAGGCTCGAAGGACCTCTTTATTGGCTAATTTTTCCTTCCCTACAGTTCCTTTAGTTATTGTACTACACTATATACTATCTCTCTGTATATGTGTAATAAATATATGTATATGCTTATTTAGGTAATGGAAGTCTGAATTTTATGATCGAGAGTTCAATGGACGTTGAAATCGGAGATTTGGCTTCACAAGATTCTGTTTCGAACAAGCTAAAACAGAGTGAGGTATACNACAAAAAACCAACTCACTTTCATTGGGCAATTCAACAATTTATCCAATGATATACTTCCACGTTGCATATTTCTCCACAAGTAGTTGTAACGATTGTACTGTTAAACTTCCCTTCCTGCGTAGGGTAGACAACTTACGTAATAAGGCTCGAAGGACCTCTTTATTGGCTAATTTTTCCTTCCCTACAGTTCCTTTAGTTATTGTACTACACTATATACTATCTCTCTGTATATGTGTAATAAATATATGTATATGCTTATTTAGGTAATGGAAGTCTGAATTTTATGATCGAGAGTTCAATGGACGTTGAAATCGGAGATTTGGCTTCACAAGATTCTGTTTCGAACAAGCTAAAACAGAGTGAGGTATACACCTAACCCCACACTACCCACCGTCAAACAATTAATGTTCCTTTTTTGAAAGTTTTGATTTGTGGGTTTTTGATATCTGGACGGATTTTAATTTTGACATCTTGTGATCGATCGTTTTCTTGGTGATTGATTTTTCAATGTTTTTAATTGTGAGTGTCGGATTTTAATTGTGGATTTGTTTATTTTTTTTGTTGCATAGTTATGTAATTGAGATTCTGGGTTTTGCGCCAATGATGGAAAATTGAGAAATTAGTTGAAAATGAGTGAATTGGACAAATAATTGATCAAAATAAGCTGGGCTCTATATGAAAACACAATTGGAGAAAATACTGTATAAGGTTAATTCGTCTGTAAGTGTTAACTGAAAAAAAAATAAATAAAATAAAATAAAATAAAAATAAAAATATATATATATATATATGTGTGTGTGTGTGTGTGTGTGTGTGTGTGTGTAACTACAAGGCTAATAATTGTGGTAACTGTTGATGTTTACATAACTACATAACTTACAAGATTACAACAAAATAAAATCTGAAAATGGTGATTTACGCTTACTCCTTATGGCGATGTCTTTATCTTGCCTGAAAGATGGTGGGCTTATGAGGTCGCCAATTTTGGATTGAAGGCAGTAAAGTTGGAGGCAAGGTTGTGGCATGGTGAGGGAGTTACCAATTTTATTGGAGGACAAAACATGAGAAAATATGCAAATTGCCATTTTGATCTTTGTCGTGAATAAAATGAAAGTCAATGCTTCATGCAAGAGTGGAATATAGGATTGTAATAGAGATAAGTGGCACTAACATTGCACAATATATCATGAGGTGTTGTCATAGTGAAAGAACTCAGTGCACAAAATGAGGAAGAGACATAAAAACTTGTAATGTTGTGGAAGCAACTGCACAATACCGGCTTTAGTTAATCTTTTCATTGTTTGGACCCAAGTCCAACCTTCCAAGGATTAAAAGACAAGCTAAAACTTTTAAAAAACTTCATTTTTGGCTTTTTGGCTTTTTTGTGGAGGATCTAAATTCCAGTTTCTTGGAATGAGCATACTGCAGCATCAGAAGTTAGCTTTAAAATAATTGTTTTTTCACAATTTTACAGACAGTTGAGTGACTAATTTTTTTTTTTTGATAGATAATCCAAAATTTTTATTAATCAAAGAAGAATACACAGGAAATGTATTATCAACTTAAACAAAAAAGAAAAGACATGAAATTAGGCGGCCCCTCTATAGGATTACTAGCCGCGGCATTAAATCAACTATACAAAGTCATATAAAAGAATTCTCTAATTTACTCTGTGGTTCGAGTTTGGTCTTCAAAACATCGGTTGTTTATTTCTCTCCACACACCATATAATACATCTCGGGATAAGATTCCAAACAAGATTGCTATCTTTATCACAAAGCTTTCTCCTTCATGCCCGTAACACGTCCTCCATACTTCTAGGCAATACCCAGTCTATATGTTGAGAAGCTAGAATATTATTCCACATCCAACGAACACCGTCACAATGAATGAACAAGTGGTCATGCGTCTTCCCATCACTCTTACACATATGACACCACTCAGTTACATAAAAGTCTTTTCTATAGAGGTTATCCATCGTTAATGCCTATCCCCTCACAACCATCCAGAGTAAAAATGTCACCCGTGGAGGCAGTTTACATTGCCACACCATCTTCCAGGGGAATGAACTCTCCACAGATCCCAAAAGAGATTTAAAATAAGAGCGAACTGAAAAAAATATCATTCCGTGCCAACTTCCATCGGCTACGATCATCTTCTCCAACCCGAATATTCACCTTATACAGAAAGGGTGAGCCATTGCATTTATAGGCATATAACTAACTAATTATTTTATAATAACTTACTATCTTTCATTTATAGGCATATATAATATCTCATTACTAGAAGGGTGAGCCATTGCATGTAATATAATGTTTTAAAACCCAGCTGGCCTTTGAATTGAAAAATGTAATGGGTCAGGGTCGGAGGTACTATGATATCAAAGATATTCATAACAACATAGCATGATATATCTCAAGGCTGAATCACTTCTTAACTTGCTTCCAAATTTGGCAGTTAACTGTGCCACTTCTGCCCCTGACATGCCTTAATTTTTATTTATTTTTTCATTTCTTATGTTTTGTTCATTTTCTCTCATTATGAAGTTTGTTCGCATGCGTACATGCATGCATGCATATTACTCCTTTTGGTGCTTATTCATTTTTCTCATGTAGTATTGTGATTGCTATGTGTTTCATCTATTTACTGCTGAGTGCTTTGGCCATTTCTTTTATTTCCTGGCCTTAATTTTCTCTGTGTCCCCCTTTCTAGGAGGCTATGGATAATGATATGGAGAATTCTACAAGTTTAGCTGGTTCAGCATCTGGATCTCTTAACCTGGACAATCTTAATGGTTCACATTCCGACATGTCATATGAGGAAGATGACAATGATGGTGAAGATGCAACTGATGATGACTGCAATATTTATGGTGATGGTGATGGTGATGGTGACTATATGTATGATGAAGACGATGTTGATGATTATTCGAGTTTGCAGGCACAATTTGATAATGTGGATTTGCCTACTGGGGTGGAGGCATCGGTTTCTTGGTTAAATGATCCTGCTCCAGTTTCAAATACTTCAACTCCTGCGAGTGTTCCAGTGGAAGGTGGCACAGTGAGTCTCCCTGCAAGTGCACCAGCACATGCTCCTTCGTTTCCGGCTTGCTGCGAAACCGAGGCCATTGCTTCAAGCAGTAATGAGAAGGGAAAAGAGGAAAACAAAGTTGAAGTTATGAAGAAGTATCTAGATTTCAAACAATTTGACGTTGTTGATGATTGTTCTGATCATCACTATAACAAAACGGGCTTTGAAGGACGACAGGTAGCTTCGCATTATAGAAAGCACGTCTTAAGTTTTGTCTTTCTATTTGTGAACATATCTGTAATTTTCACTTGCATGCATACTTGTATATGCTAATTTTGTAGCATATCTTATCTTGGCAGCCCCCCAAGGCATGGAGCAAGAAAATTCAGGATGAGTGGAAAATTCTAGAGAAGGACTTGCCTGGTAAGTGAGCAAGAAAACAACTTTTTAGCAGCGTATTACCATTTTTATCATTCCCTTTTCGTATTATTATCTGGTCACACTCTTTGTGGGGAAATTAATTGCCTTAATGTTCTTATGTAGAGCCGGTTTGATGTACATCTTTTGAGAGTATATAAAGTGATTTTTTTGAGAATGTGTTGTTAAAAAGTAGAGAAAAGTTATGGGTCCACATGCATAATTATTTTATCAAAAGAATATGTAAATTGAAAATGAGGGAGAAGAATGAGTTTTATAGAATCTGTAAATAGGGGCGTAACTGAAGGAAAATTCAAGAGCATCCTACAGTAGCAGGGGAAGCTAATTAATAGTTTTATTTGAACTTTTTGCTGCAACTGATTTGCAAATGAATTTAAATAACTGAAATGGCCTTTGATATTTGATAACATAATTTTAAGTACATAGCAGATTAAACATGTTTGGAGTTTGGAAATCTAATTATTCCCCTGTTTGGACTCCATTTGGAGTTTGGAAATCTAAACATGCCCCTGTTTTGGGCTCTATTTTTCCAAAAATTCATTTTTCAATTTCACACATTCTCTCATCAAATAATTTTACACGCAAACTCAAAACTTTTTCTTAATTTTTAACCACACATTCTCCAAAAAGTCACTATTCCAAAACACATTTTCCTCCCAAAAATGGGGCTCGAACAGGGGCTATATAACTTATAATAGTTAGACGCTACTAATCTTCATTCAATTTTTAGCCGAAGTGCCGAATTTTTCCCTCAATAAAGAACAAAACGTAAAAAAAACTTCAATGTTTTTTTGTATGTGCATATCTAATAAATACAACATAATATTTAAGAAATGTGCCAAATATCTTATATATTGATGAAGTACTTCAAATATACAATTAATTGAATCATACTATAATAAATTTTAATTTCAATTGTTTCCTCTCTGCTTTTGTATATAAATGCACGGCATATTTATATTATTGTTGTTTAACCTATAAAATATGTGATATCCTATTTTCCTATGAATTTTTTGTTGTTATATGATGTATTTTTTGTAAAATGAATAAAGTAAAAGGCAAATAGCAGCATAGTATATAAGTGTTTTGACAATGTGTAACTAAATTCAGTGGTTAACGTGACCAAAAAATTTTCCTGTGAAAAATCTGTACTTATTCTGATTCAATATTTCTGTTTTATCTAACCCCGAAGCTTGTCAACAGATTTTGTATAAGAATCTTTGTTTATTGCAAAAATGATTCAGCTTGTAATCTTGGATAGTTATAATGAGTTTTTTGCAGTCACTAGTCTACCATGTGGAAGTGGAAAATATAATTTATGTAGAACTTAGGAAGCTCGTAGTTGAGCCTTTTCATCTGTGCTTTCTATAGTACTTCATTTATGATGAACCATATTGTTAGGTGCAAACTATACAAGTGCACAGTTGTCAAGTTTTATAGTATAATAATGAAATGGCTTAATATCACAAAACGTCCCTACATTTGACACTTCTTGTGGAAAACGTCCATTTTTTGCATTTTCGTCCTTATTTCAACGTTTCATTGTGGAAAACATCATTTTCACCATTTTAACGTAAAATGACCAGTATACCCTTCTATTTAAATAAAACAAATGGAGAAAAGAAAAATAAAGAACAAATTGCAATCTTACTCATAAGTTTTTTTAATAAGTGCAAATTAATCCAAATAAATTATTAAAATATTAAAAATAACCAAAAATAAAAATAAAAATCGTTTCTCTCTCCTCTTCTTCTCCTCCCCTTCCCTCAGCCTCCTTTACCACCACCACCACAAGAAATCTTTCCTCATTCTTAACTAAAACCCATCTGACATATATATAAACCATAAATCAAAATATGAAGGCTGAGTTTGGCAACACAAAACTACAGCATTAAAGTTCATGAAAAATCCAGAAGTTATTCTAATATATGCCACCGAACATACTAGTTCAAAACAGTAGAGATTCATACGGATCTGGAGATAGGAGCGAAGGAAAGAAAATTACAAAAATACTAATTTAAAACTGTGATTTAAGTTTGATAATTTTCTTTCATAACAGAATGAATCCCATGATTCAACCCTTCCCTTGCTGTATATTACTTCATTGTCTCACCTTCTAAGAAACAAAAGAGAGACACAGGAAGATATATTGTCCTCATAAATGTCATGAATGATTTTGGGGAGAGGGAGCTAAACTCCTTCTAGGACGATTATTTCCAGAAATCCAACAAAGTTCAAGATATCGTTAACATTTTCAATTAGAACCAAGAAAACCATCAAAAATCAAAAGGACCAAAGACATGTAAAGCATCAGGTCATATGAGTGCAAAAATTAGGACACCCAAAACAAAACCCAAATAGAAAAATTCCTTGAAATCCATAAATACTATAACTTTCCTTGGGTGTTTTGGGAGATGGGTTTTAGTTAAGAATGAGGAAAGATTTCTTGTGGTGGTGGTGGTAGTGGAGGCTGAGGGAGGAGGAGGAGAAGAAGAGGAGAGAGAAACAGTTTTTATTTTTGGTTATTTTTAATATTTTAATAATTTATTTGGACTCATTTGCACTTTTTAAAAACGTTTAGGAGTAAGATTTCAATTTGTTCTTTATTTTTCTTCTCTTTTTTGTTTTATTTAAATAGAAGGGTATATTGGTCATTTTACGTTACAAAATGATGAAAATGATGTTTTCCGCAATGAAACGTTAAAATAAGGACGAAAATGCAAAAAAATGAAACATAGGGACGTTTTCCGCAAGAAGTGTCAAAAGTAAGGACGTTTTGTGCTATTAAGCCTAATGAAATAGAATTTCGAGCCCACAGGAAATGATAATCAAATTCTTACGAAGTACTTCAATCAAATAGCCATTATTTTATCTAGAAAATCAAATTTTATGATCAATAATTTTAACTAAATCTACGGTGAAAATTTGACTAAATCAACGATTGAAAACAAGTTTTAAGGATTAGGTTATATGAAATAAGCCTAGGGTTTTGATTTCATCTAACTATCAACTATGTTTCCCAATTCTCTAGTTATCTCCAATTGATTTCCCCAAGTTTATAAGCATGAACTGTAATATAATTATATTCTCTCTCTCGAGTGTCAAGTGAAAATTATTCCTAGAATTCAATTTCAATATCTCTGTTCCGAATAAAAAATCTATAAATTATCAAATTTTATGGTTATTCGTGGAAACGCTTCAAAGGATGCATATTTTATCTCGAAACCTATAATATCTTAGGTTGTGTTATTTTATGATCAATTCAAATTTCTCTCCCTCGAGTGCTGAATCTTAAACTTCAAATCATTCAATCAATGGCCAGTTAATTGAAAGCATTAAATATTAATAACACAAATAAATTTAATGGAAAATCTCAAAGAAATAACTATAAAAAAAACATCGTCTCAAGTATCGATTACATCAAACTCTATATGAGAGATTTAGTTCATGATGGAAGGACAAGATAGTCATGATTAATAACATAAAGAAGAAAAGAGATAAAAACTGTTTTTTGGAGTTTAAATCAATCTTCTTCTCGTCGTTGCTTTCTCTCTTGCTTTTGCTTCGTCAAAGTGTCCCTAAGAGTTGTATTTATGCCTCTTGAAGTCCTAGACGAGTTGGGGTTAAATTGGGCTTTTAAACGGACTAAAAAGGTAAAAACCTTAGCTGAAACAGCGTGCAGCACCTAGGTGCTACAATATGGCGCCTAGGCACCGTGTAAGATTTTTAGCTGGTGCTTAGGCACCGTGTAAGATATTTTAGGCCTCCTCCTTTGCATGGTTTCAATTCCTCTTTTCCTTGGTTCATATCAACATTACTCTTTGGTTGTTTCAAACTCATTTTCCACCAATTCACTTATCCTATAACACAATACTAAAACACACATCAAAACATTCTAAAAACTCTTAAGAACGAATAATTTATCAAGTTTAAATGGTACTAAATGCGTTAGTTAAACACACTCATCACATATTATTTGTGCATTTTTCTATCTCAGGAGGAGAGATTATTTTGTAATTTAATATGCGATATTTTGGTAGTAGAAATTAGTTAGATAGTGGAAAGTCAACTTGTTAAATAGTTATAGTGCAAATGTGGTGCACTACATCTAAAATCTTGATTGAATGTAATTTTGTGGCACTCTTTAGTCCCATGTCTCTTATCCTTGAAAGGTTTTTCTCCACTAGTAGGTGTAAAAAAATTTGTAACGCCCCAAATTCTGACAGCTTGACGCGTTACCAAACATGAATTTCTTAAAATGCTTAAAAAAATTAATTCCAATATAACGAGAAATTCAATAAAAATTGACAACCTTTAATAAAAGATCTATTAAAATATGTGGAATGTTTTGGAATCATATTATGTATCAAAATATTGATAAAAACTAATTTTTTAACATGTGATTGAAATGGGACTAATTGGAATAATAATGTTTCTCACAATTCAGTCTAAGCCTCTGTTTGACCCTCATTAAAATTATAATTCATTTTTCTCTCTTTTTATCAAGCACACATTCTCCAATAAAATAATATTACACTTAAACTAAAAAAGTTTCTTCTTTTTTAACCACACATTCTTCAAAACAACACTATTCTAAAAATTATAATCTCAAAGAATGGGGGTCAAACGGGGGCTAAATCTAAAAAATAATCAAATGCTTTTAAAAATTCTAATGTTTCCAAAAACTAAATACTTTATAACGAGGATCCATTAGTCCAATAGCACATCCATCCACCGCCGTCTAGTATGCTAATTTTCACCTGAAAAAAAATTGTAAATAAGGAGGGACGAGTATAACGAATTATACTCAATGAGATGCTTGCTACTCCACATTCAAATCAAACATGAAATTATGCATACTCTCTTACCAACATAAAATGAGAATTATCACACCATGAGAAATAATAATTCTAGCAAGCGATGCAAAATAACGTGAACGCTAACTGATATCCGAAGGTACGCCTTAAATTGTATCATGATTTCTCCCGAAGGAGCCCTGAACTGAAGTAATTAAATTCATACATAACAACATATTCGAAAAGATGTGGACAAACCACTAATAGCACTGAGCACCTCACCTTTTGAAGATAAACGTGGAAAACAAAATTGTAGAAAACAAGATTCTTTATTTCAAATCCAAAGACTTAATATGTTAGAACCTTTTTCTTTTCCAAAATCTGTCTTTTTATGTTAATAAAGGGGGGAGAGAGGGAGAGGGAGAACGGCTACTGGGTAATTTGCTGGAGAAAAATTGGAGTGAGACAGCAAGGCAATATCATGCCTTTATATAGTTGTTCGGATTGAAGTCTTTTAAAGGGTTTAGGACTTTTAGTTAACTCTATCAAATCAAAAGTGAATAGTTTAAATTTGAATTAATATTAGATTATGTTAATAATATCGATAATGTATAAATATTAAAGTCTCCTAGATTTGAACAACTAGTATTTTATTACTCAATCTTATGTCGCTTGTATAGTGACATTGACTGCAAAGAGAAGAAAATGTGTCCTACCGTAGTTGTATTTGAAGTATTCTAATTGAGATTGATTATTGATACTGGTGTTTAGTGATGGGTTTAACTAATTAGGATAATAAATTGGGGTAATAAAAATATAAACTCCATTCCTATTCAAATACACGCAGGTTTAAACTAATCAATATTCATTTCATAATTATCCATACTTAAACTAGATAGGTTTTTCTAAAACTGTTATTGGCTGAAAAAACTGTTTTAAGGTAAGGCACTTAATTATTTAAAATTTCGTTTATATGTTGTTTCTATTATCGACCCTAATTTAATTCGAGCTTATCAAAAATATATTTCTCGAACCTAATATACATGATTAATTATGACCTATCAAATGAGTCCAATAATGCTATAGTAATTTAGTCTAAATCGATAACTAATATCATTAATTGAGTAGTTTTCTTAATTGGCTCTAACTCGAGCTTAGCTTATCCAAAATAATTTTTTTTATTCCATAATTCGCTATTTATCGCGAGCTTCAAAATAGGCCTAATATTGATATGGTAATTCTAACTTCTTTAATAGTTAACTGTTTGGCCCAATTTAATAAAAGTATAAAATTAAATACTTGTTTTCACTTTAGTCCCTCGACTATTGAGGAACAATCATATATATCTATTTAACTATTGGGCATAACAAATTGACTTGCGTAACGATTTGACTAGACATGGCATTTCTATCAATTGGCAGATAAATTTTATGCAACGCAACTCGTAAAATTTCGGGGTTCTACATTTTTTATTGATGATAATATTAGTTGGTCACTTGGACTTTTTCATGGAAACACGGGCAAATCGTGACAATATTTTTAGGAATTAACAAGCCGGGCTCTACTTATTCTTCATAGGTTCTGCTGAAATAGATCTGGAACCTATTATGCAAGAAATTAAGTCATAAGAAAATTACTGGCTGATATTATTTGATCTTGACTGACTTTCACACTGTTTTCTCTTTATGGTTTGACAAATCATAATACCCACTGGTGCTTATGTAGATTGTTTTATTTTGTATTGTCTGATACTTGTATAGAAGATGCATCTTAGTTTGAAATGTGAGTGAAATCACATATCTCGTCGTTCTCTTTGTCAATAATCTCTTTTCCATCTTTGGGGATTACACTGAACGACATGTAACCCTCTGCCCCCTTTGCCTCCGCAGAAACGATATACGTAAGAGTTTATGAATCAAGGATGGATCTCTTGAGGGCTGTTATTATTGGACCACCAGGCACTCCCTACCACGATGGTCTATTTGTCTTTGATGTTCTGTTCCCTCCTACCTATCCAGACATACCACCAGTATGTATTTCGAGAGGACAGCTTTGTCTTAAATGCTACTTTTTGCTTCGTTTGGTATTTGAAACACATTTATTGTCCACTGATTTTTGAAATGATCCTTGATAGATGGTTTACTACTATTCTGGTGGCTTGCGACTAAACCCGAACTTGTACGACTGTGGAAAAGTCTGTCTCAGCCTTCTTAACACTTGGACTGGTCAAGGAAATGAGAAGTGGGTGCCAAATTCATCAACAATGCTGCAGGTCTTGGTGTCTATTCAAGCTCTTATTTTGAATGCTAAGCCCTTTTTCAATGAGCCTGGGTATGAATCGAGATATGTTGGGGCAGAGGGAGAGAGGAAAGCCAGGTCATACAATGAGAATGTATTTGTCCTATCCTTGAAAACGATGGTGTACACTCTTAGGAGGCCACCAAAGGTATGATTCAAGATTCCTTGTCAACAACATTCTCATTTTAGTTCAGCATGGCTACTTTTGAATGAGGTGATGTTTTTTGTTTCATGTAATGGCCAATTACTTTTATAAACTTCGGAGCAAATGCTTTTCATAGGTCAACATTCAGAATTAAGCTGCCTTAGTTAAACTTGGATTCATTTCTCTTAATGAAAAAGTTTTCCTCTGTAGAGTGCGCATTTCAGTTCCCCTACCCTGAAGTTTACAAATACCCTTCTTTTTTTAAATTCAACTCTTTTAACAGCTTAAACTTTTACATTATGTGGTTTTAGATTAGGTTTTGTGTCCAAGTCTCGTCTCCACCCATTTGTAAAGAATTGTATCAAAGCAGGCTAAAGATCTGGGTTCGAATTTCATCATCACCCATTAATGGAAACTGTGCACATGTCAAATCTTTGATAAAACGAAAGTTCACTTGCATGTGAGGGAGTGTGTTGAAGATAAATTTTAAATGAATAAAAATGTGCCCTTTTCTAACGGTTTAAACATTTAGATGATGCAGTTTAACATTGGGAATTAGTAGATATGTTTGATGCTTAATCAAAAGATGTATATTTTGAGTTGCGCCTCTTTGTTTCACCTCGAGTATTATTTATGCTCTACTAGTCCACAAGTGATGGCTTATGGTACATATCCATTCTTCTCCTACGTGTTTTTCTCCGGGTGCTGTCTGTTGAATCTAATAGGCTCCTGTCATTTAAAATGACTGATACCATCACTTCTAATCCTAGAAATGGTTAAATCTCCCTTCTAAGACGTTAGCAAAACCTCAGAATGTCTATTTGATCATAAAATGATTTTGTTTGGGTTTCATTTTTCCCCCCTGATTTTTTTAACCGCACATTTCGAAGGATCCACAAGTACTACCCACTTGTCCACCACTCATTTCATGAAAAGTGAAGTTTTAGCCAAATTTGATGAAATCCAAACAAAGGCTATATATCCTGAATATCAGACGTCAAACTAAGGATTTGGTGAAGTACCGTTTGGCCATGAAGCCTTGTTCCCAATAATTTAGGATCAGCTACATGAATCCTTTTTTACCGTTCCGTTTGGATCATTGCTAGAATTACTGGGATCCCCATATCCTTTGCAACTAAAGAAGGCTATATCAGTTTTGGTCTCTTCCTCCCTCTTCAACTTGCTAATTTGCAAATCTGAACCTTGATTGCATGCTATGCCGTTGTGCATATTTGCGCACACTGTGTTTCCCGTTCTATGACAAGATTTTTATTTTTGAGTGTCTTATTTTTCGAATGTTCATATGGTTGCAGCACTTCGAGGATTTAGTGACAGGTCATTTCCATTCTCACGCACATGATATTCTTTCGGCATGTAGAGCATACATGGGTGGTGCAGTAGTTGGTTCCGTGGTCAAGGGAAAGATCCTGGATGGTAGCAAAAAGAGCACCTCCTCAGACTTCGCGGCTTCTATAAGGAGAATGATAAATGGTCTCGTTTCAAACTTCACAAAGATTGGTGCAGAAGACTGTGATCAGTTTCACTGTTCTTGATAATAGTTTCTCCTGTGGGTCTTAAAATAACGCGTGTGGGGGAGGAGGATGGTAACTTGACTTGTCAATGCCTTCATCTATGTCGATTTTATGGTTTTTTATTGGCATTTTAGTACAAAATGACTTTCAGTTCCCAAATGTGTAAATATGTTAGGATGGTACAGGATTGAGGACAAGTCTTCCTACTGGATATGGTTCTTTGCCTTGCATTTCTGACTAAATCGTCCAGTACTTTTTCGTATGCTTGGAGCAATGAATAACAGCATTCTTATCTTGTTTGATTTACCAATCACAATGCCATATAGAAATGCACTAATGAGTAATAACATGCATGGTTTGGTTGAACATATTGCTTCAAATGCTCGTCTTCTTTAATATAATATACCAGCACATCATAACAGGAGTAGACAGTGGGTGAAAATTCAGTCGTTAATACTCATTAGCGAAGAGGTTTTATATTTTATTTATTTAAATAATTAAATATGAAACTACGAAATAAATCACTAAAATCTTGGGGTAGGCTTTTAGCGTTAAGCAAGAGAAATGAACTTTGGAATTCGCTTGTATGTAAGTGCCAAAAATTGGTGTTTTTGAACTCAAGTACAAAGATTGGATTTTGTCACATTCATAGAAAGCTACCAAGTATGACGGAAATATCTCTCTTCCTTAGTCGTGCTCAATCCAACATGCCATACTTTACATCTGTCACGTCATTTCAAACCCGCGTTTCTGCCCATGAAAATGAATGAGAAAGCAACCCTTTTAAGGATATCTTGCTCAAGTGACCTGGTATCAGAGAGCCCAAGTTCCAGCTCCATTTGTTCGGTGGATTTGTTTATGAGGCCGATTACAACTGCATAAATGCAGTTAAAATAATGCTATTATATAAGTCTAAATAATCATTGATCTATGTGAAGTAAAATAACCGACAAATTGTCCAATGAAGTTTGAATATATTTTTATGCATTTTTATTCATTGAATAATGTGATAATGATCTCACTACCACTATCATAAAAATCGATTATCATCTAGAGTCCAGATGAATAGCATTATTCTTCCAGTTAAGTTATATATGAAAATATTGTGGAGGTTGAGAGATGAACCTGCACCACATTTTCTAACCTTCAAGCGCCAACTAGAGACGAAATTTTAGAACCTAAACAACTCAATTGAGAGCTCCATGACCGAAAAAAGGGAAGATCCAACATACTTTGGGAATTTCTATTTATCAAGAGACTAAAACTCTGAATAGACTTAAGATTTATACTTTATAATCCTTTCTAAATGCCACTGTCCAACAATTATGATTTTGAATTCAATGTTGAATACGTATGCCTCTTCAAGTGTATTGTAAACTCAAGACTGGATCCCTTTACATTTTCCATCCACAAAATGCACATAGAAACCACCACTACCATTAGAAACTGCCACAGTTAGGACACAATACCACCCCAAAAAGTTGTAGCCCAGCAAAAGAATGAGTCGATAATAATGGTTCTGAGTAATAGAATGGGGTTCAAGTAGAAAGGAACCCGTAGGGGGTCCTCTTCAACAATTCAGAAAATATGCTGGTATAAAATATATGTACTAGTCCAGAAAATGTAGTGGAACCAATTTCTTTCCTTAGGTGATGCAAAAGCAGCAACGATGGAAATCTTTGAAACTGCTAAAGCATGTCCTGACTACTTATTTTGTCCTTTTTTCTTGTTGGAGGAACCTATTATAATTTCAAAACAAAAGCATCAGTTAGAACCAATAGAGACTAATTAATTCAGTAGCCAACTTAAAATATATTAGATGCCATATTGTTCCACCTTGCACACAATTATTCGATTATAAGTTTGTATCAAATGTAAAAACATAAGCATACGATTAATTATTAACCACCACCACCCCGCCAGTAGTGGGTCTATGTTAGAAAAAGGTGGCATGAAAAATATGGTTCCAATATGTCCTTGAATTCAGCTATGTCCAAGAACATGAGGTGATTAATATTTGCTTAGGTCAAGAAAGGCTGTGAAAATCTTAAAGAAATCCCAAGGAAGTCATAACAGTAAAAATAAAGCAAAAATGGCTTTCAAGAAATTACCTGCAAGGATAAGAAGTATACCAAGTTTAGGGGGAGGAGCACTCCGTTTTTCCCAGCTCAGCGCTCAACATATGGTGGAGAAGCATATCAACTCTCTGACTCCTCGTCTTCGTGCTGCAAAAATTGGGGGAAAACAGGAAAATGTTGATTCGGATTAAGCTTCATTATAAATTTATAAAGGGATATTTCTGAGAAGCATCAAGTCAATTACACATACCCCACATTACGTCGTCGTCGCTCCTTTTGATTTTCATCCTGGATTGTCAAGGAATATAGGTTGATTTAGTGGTGCTTACATATCAATTCAAAATCAAAAGTATGGACATGAATGTCTGTAAGGAAAATCATATATACAAATCCATGAATTATGGGCCGAATAACAAACCCACAAACATGAATGTGCTTCTTTCCAAGCTACAGCAATGCAGAGCTCAATCAGCTTCAAAAATTTGTTTACTCCAGCAAAACCATAATTTAAAATAGGGATGCTAACACTTTATGTAGAATTATCATAAAAAAAGGAATATGATTGCATCGCATAATATTCTACAGATTAACATATGAAATGTTGCTGGAAATTGGAATCATTCTTTTCCATTAGGGACTCAGAGATGATAAATAAACTGTGCTACCTATAACTTTCCCATATGTAAGTACTCACACAGAATGCATAATCTGAATATGGACAAGAATCTTGAAAAGTTGAACAGGTAGGATGAAATTTCTTTAGAGATGCTAAATTAATTATGATTTCCTTTTTTACGTGTAGAGCATGTCTGGCTAAGCTTAAAAGGTATATACTAACAAAAATAAGCACCTTTTAAGATTAGCTTAGTTAAATATGAAAATAATCGGGAAATCATTTGCATTTCTAAGATACTTCCTTCCAAAGTAGAAGACACAATCTATAATGCACTTGAAGACATTAAATACATGAATTATTTCTCTCTCACAAGTTAAGATTAAAAAATTAGGTGTTCAATTAATACTGTATCAAAGCTACACTTGAAAAAATATTGGACAAGTCATGTTTATATAGCTTTCATCAATTTATACACTATTCCCTTGTTTGTGCCGCGACTGCATCTTTTTTCTGTTCCTTGATTGAGCCAAAGTGCCTTTTAATTGATTGACCTCTTCACGTACAAATGGGAGTTTCATGGGCAAGGAGTATTGCCCAGCTTGTCCACATTGAAAAAATTATAACCTCCCAAATGAGCACGAGTCTGGTGATCTTTCCACTAATTATTAGTGGGATTTATTTATAAATCCACAAGCTTAATTATGCATATTTTATTATGGTATAAGATCTTGGTCTGCATGAACCATATGAGACTTAAATACAATTCTTAGGTAATTATAACTAAATGGGCCATACTCTTAACAAACACTACATGGACTCTTCACATGGCTAAACTATCACTTGTTTCTTTGACCACAATAGAAACCCACAAATTCTTCACTAACCTTGCCAATTGCATCTTCACATTTCTCAGAAGTTTCAAGATCCATTTCAGCGAAGAAAGCCTCTAATACAAATGCCACAACCTGAAATGATAATTTCGAAAAGATTATGAAGTTATTTTTCACAATATTGACAGAAAGGGATTCAGTAAAACAAGATAGATAGAATGAATTTCAATAATTCCTGAAAAGGTCTGACAAACAAAGCACTTCAAAATAATAAATAAATGGTGATGAATTTGAAACTCAAGTATCTCAGTTTTAAGTCTCTTGATTTCAGCTTTACTATTTGTTTTGGCAATCTAACAAGGAAATCTTAACTAACTTACAATAACCATTTGAGATCACAGAAGAAGAAAATCTCCTCTGCCTGTTCCCACTTTTCTATGAAGGAAAAATTTTGAACGGAAGGGTCCCTTCCAAAAGAAATAATAAAATCCTTTCCCCTTCTAAATGTTTGCACTATTAGATAATTATCATGTAGAAATGTCTAAAATTCAACTAAAGATAAATAATCATCATACTTTTAACTCAGCTAACTCAATAATCATCATATCCATTAGATGAAATCTAGAACTCCCATGCTAGTCTAGTAATTTGTTTAATCCATATTACAATGAGGCAAATGATGCTTGTTAACATTTCTCATCTTTTTCTTTTTATAACACCCGCACCCAAATTTCTAGGTCTAATTATCATAATTGAAAATTTAGGGGCTCAGTTGAGGGTTAATTCATCTTCTAGGACCTTGTAGCAAACTTAGTATAAATGTTAATTCCCACACGTTTTGCTCTTTGAAGAAGGTTTGAATGCTTGGTCAAACCCATATATAGAAATCCTTGATATATGTTTTTTGGTCATATTCATGATTGACCAAAATAGGGTAATGTGTAGTGTGAATGCATGTGCATATAGAATGTAGTATTCACGTGAGGAATAAGGGAGGGATTCTTGCTCATTTCACAAATTTCAAGGAACAATTTTCAATGCTAGAAATAATGGCCTTTCCACCATCATGGGGTTTTCCTTAATGATGCATGCCTAGTCTTGTCCTATTTAAGCCTCTCATTCACATTCACATGCTACCACTCATTATTATTTTTTTCTAGTCCAAATAATATACACATATACACGCACATAATTGAGGTGGAATTCGTAAGAGGGATCAAGCAATTTTTTTCAATTTCTATTACTCGTTCTTTTAAATTTCACTCTAAATATGCTGCTTATATTTGGATTATTATTATTATGTTATAAATTTCAAGAAAGTTACTATGGGTCCCATATGATACAATATGATTATGATTATGGTAAGGAGACCGAAGTTTAGTAGCGCTACACATAAGAATTCTTACCACCTATGTTCGGTAAAATTTTTGTGTCTCCGTTATGTTGATTATGATTATTATACTCCTTTAAATTATACACGATAATAATTCATGGCGTACTTATGAGGATTTTATAAATCCCACTCAATGATATTTCTCCTTTTAGGCAATTGATGGTTCGAGGCAGTCAACGTGGAGATGGCAGCGGGCTAGGATTAATAAATTATATTGTTTCTTACCACCTATGTTCGGTAAAAATTTTGTGTCTCCGTTATGTTGATTATGATTATTATACTCCTTTAAATTATACACGATAATAATTCATGGCGTACTTATGGGGATTTTATAAATCCCACTCCATGATATTTCCCCTTTTAGGCAATTGATGGTTCGAGGCAGTCAACGTGGAGATGGCAGCGAGCTAGGATTAATAAATTATATTGTGTTTGAAACACAACTTTTAATTTTATTTTTTTTTGTCTATACTACGACATTATTTAGGCTATGTTTACGTCAATGCATGATTCTTTAATATTAAGATTTCGCAATTAATTATTGAAGTTAAAACCGTTTTTTATTTACTGAATGAGTAAAATCATTTCTTGTTACTATTTAAGTCCCTATAAAAGAATCAAATTTTATTTAGTGACACTCGAATAGTCAAGGATTCGCGTCGTCTCACTTTTTCTCGATTTCCACCCTGCTTTATAATCACATTAGCTAAATTCCGCATCATCTATAAGAGAGAAATTTCAAAGTAATTGATGCGTAAAAGTATATATAGTCTTTTTAAGCATATAAAGCCCTTGTTTGAGCCCCATTTTTGTAGGAAATGTATTTTAGAATGGTGATTTTTTGGAGAATGTGTGGTTTAAAAATAAAGAAAAGTTTTCGATTTACGTGTAAAATTATTTCATGGGAGAATGTGTGGTTGAAAATGAGTTTTTGAAAAAATGCGAGCCAAACGTAGCAAATTGTTCTCCAAAAGTTCAAGTTTTCATATGCAATTAATGTGAAAAGTTCTCCCCAAATTTCTTGATTTATATAGCAATACTGAACATAAAAACAGGTTCTATCAAATTTGTTATTATTATAAGAAGCACAACAACACAGACATGTCAGTGAAACTACCTAGTATTTCAATTGACAGAGGCTGTAGGACAGGACCCTGGAAATTAGCTACAACTTACCAAATTCAGTAGTAGTAAGATTGTAATAAGATAGAAGCTGACGAAGTATGCATAAGACCATGCAGTTCCAGTCAAATCCTTGTAGCTCTGAAATTTCAATCATCAGTTATTACAACCACATAATGGAAAATGACAGAATAAGACATTATTGCTGCTATACTACACATTGCAGCTGTCCATTAACAATTTAACAGGAACTTCATTTATAACATTCGGGTGCAATGCCAAGTAAAAAAGAGGATATGGATTATCATAAGTTTTGGCATATACCTATGTATATAAATAAAATCTATTCCAAAATAAACTTAGGCTCCTTAAAAATATCATCCAATTCAAAAGAGCTGATCTCCACCCTCACACCCTGTCCATGTGAACACACACACACACACTCAAAAAAGAAAAAGAAAGAAAAGAAAGGAAGATGAAAAGGGTAAAAAATTCTCTTCTAATATGGTAGCACATGTATGTCCATTAATAAACTATATTATAGGTTGATACATGTTTAGCATCATACATAGACGAGGAATTTTACTTTTTTTTTTTTTCAATCCTTTTCCCTTTCCTGTTTTTCCTCTATATTGGCTAACATATTCCTGCAAGACTGCTTATTTGAGGAGTAAATTGCTCAGATTCAGGACATCGTTGGTTGGGTAGCATGATGGACAATACCTAAGGTGAAGAATAAAAGGAACTATTTGGAATAAATACATGTATTCTTTATCATATCTTGATCTCATAATTGTCTTCTATGCATCTGAGACTGTAAAGCTTGTCTATGAGCTAACCAAAACTGACCTCATGTTTTTTAATTATGTTGCTCAAGTAATAATATTTCAACCTATACTAAATTGGCTAATTCAGGGACTCAAGCTCTGCCACTGCTAGATAACAGCTCAGCCTTCCCTGAAGAAGGCACTCCCTTATTTGTTGTTCATAACAAATATTATAAACCCATATCAATTGAAGTATGCAATTCAAATGAAACTTGGTTCCACCCAAATGGTCAAAAAAATAAAATAAAAAAACATTGCTACAGTGAAGATCATTCAATCACAGAAGATGCTGAAAATCATGATTTATGTGCAATACCTGCATCCACACTTGCCAGTTCCCCATAACTAGTAGATTGAAAAGTGTTACCATCCCATTTGGGTAGTCATTGAAGTTGAAGAGTAAGTAGCTTAAATTTGTCAAGGAATTAGAACCAGGAAATTGATAATTAATGGAGAAATAGCATCTCAACAAGAAACAATAAATGATTTTCGTTGGCAATTTGTATAGGTAGAGTTAATGATGGATCTAATGGAGTGGCGCAATTCAAAATTCATTACGACTGAGTGCTAGTTTTTCTTTTTATTTTTTGTTATTGATTGAAATTTTGTTGAGCTCAAAAAATGAAGATGCTCGAATAGATAATACAAATTTACCGATTAAATTAAGATAGCCATAATATTGAGATGGATTGGATTAAGATTAGAATTCAGTAAAATTGTCTTATAAAATCTACAAGAGCATCATTCATGATGAGGGATACTCATTATCATTGAGTTCGGTGCCTTCAAGATTTGGATTTCCAGCATTGACGATCCCCCCCAAGATCTGCAAATTGAAGAAGAAAATAAATGCTTCACAAAGTTAAAAGAAATTAAGGAAATGAAACAGGAAGAAATATTCATATTTTTATGAACAGGTCATGTCCTAATAAGCAGCTACACTTTGCAGATCGCCAATTACATCTACTAAATAGAAATGAACTCAAAAACATTATCTTCTAAAGTTGTGAACAGTACCTCAAGTAATCTCAAGCTAAAGGGAATTAAAAGAAAGATTCAAAATACATTATAAGAAGCAATCAGGTACCTGTACACCAAGAGAGCAATAAATACACATGACACAGAATATGATCCCCAGATATGGCATTAAACTTGGTATTAGAGTGAAAAATGTTGCAACAAAGGCCCGGTAACGCTGAACGTGCAACAATAGCCTAATCAATCTTAACATTCTTGCTATAAGAAGATACCGAATCCTGTAGGCAAAAGTAGCTCTTTAAGTTTTACAAGTAAGACAATCTCCACCGATAAGCAAATTCACATTACAATCTTATGAAAAGGAAACAAAAAACTAAAGAGCTTTTAAAATGTACCTGTGATTTGTCAGGAAATTAGAGAAGAAAAAAGAAAGAAGATATATAATTCTATGGTATGGCAAATCTATGTTAATCTAGATTATCAACTTGAATAAAATATATTTTCTTTCTACTCTTTTTCCACAAGAGGAGAATAAAAAAATTGGCAATATAGAAGGTCCAATCATATGCGCAAGCTTATCCTCACCATTCACCATTGGACAGAAAAGTCAGGCCATGGGGAGACACGAAAGTTGCCGTTTCTCCAATAACTGCAAAAGAAAAAAAAAATGAGGACAACCAACCCACTCACAAACTCAACCTATCAACCCATATAAAAGGAAAAGAGAAAGGAAAGAGTCTTTTTATTTTCATACATTGGAAGAAAGGAAAAGACATATTCCATTAAAAAAATAAAAAAATAAATAAATGACAACATAATCTTAATCACTTAGTTGAATAATGTATCAACCTAAATGTAAGAAACTTCTCCTAAATGCCTAGAGAGAGCTTAACTGGTCCCGCCAGTAATTCCACTCATTTGGACGAAGGGGAAGGAAAAAAAGAAAAATGTTTGTGGAAAGAGCCAATAATTAGTTCCCAATGTGGGGTGGAATCCGATAAATAAATCTGTTCATAAAAGAATTGCAAAGGTTTTAAAAGTTACATAGGAAAACTGATAGAAGTACCAGTATTGTAGAAATTGACCAAGGTATTCTGATATGCCAAGTAAATTGTCCAACACAATCACCTCAACTAAGGACTGTCAAAGTAATTGTTTATGGCTCATAAATAAATTAAATTAGCACAGCCTATTCTGCAGAACTCTTATTGACTTGGTTGCTGTGCCGTTCTCTTTATTGTCACCTTACGTGTTTTCACGTGACTCAACACAGTCGGTACACAGTAAATATATTAGTCAAATTGGTTTGAAAGAAACTGAACCACTCCCTTAATCCATCTTTTATAATGTTATGCAGCTTCTTCGCCGTCATTACAACTTCCACTAGTGTTGCCCAATTAGCAATAAGTTCATTGCTGAAGTACTTAATATTATTACAGAAGGATAAACCTAAATTAATGAATAAAAGTCAAGCCAAATTAGAAGGCATCAACCTACAACCTGATTATCTCAACATACATTTCATTTGCCTACTTGTTGATCTTCCCCCAAACACATTAGCTCGACCCTTACAAAATAAAAGATAAAAAAATGTGCCAAGGAAGACATTAATATTTAAATGATATACATGTGACTATATCTAATAGCTTGAGCTTTTAGAACAAGTAATTCAACAATATATAACAGCAAGTAAAGGCTCTAGATTCAAGTCTCGCCACCACCCATTCAATGACACTGTGCACGTGTTATGGGAAAAAAATTATGCCCAACCTACACGTAAGTGTCTTCCTATCTAATAAACTAAGATTTTAGATAAAGTAATTCAAAAGTTAACTTGTTAAAGATCCATGCAAAAGTCCTAGCTTCAAGTCTCACGGCCACCCATGTTAGACTTTGATGGAAAATATTAACATGACACATGAAAGGGCATGTCGAAAAATAGATTTTTATGAATATATGTGACCCATCTCAACTTAAGATTTTAGATGTGATGGTAGTAACACCACGTATTCTTCCTTGTAAATATCCATAGAAACTAGTTCCTAATTTAAGTTTTTTGGACCTGCAAGCATACTGGTGGTTTCTTGCCTCTTTGATATTACCTCATTCTCATTTTCCATATAATAATTCACCATGAATTCCAATATAATCAGCAAAATATCGGCCATTAGAGTTGCAATTATTATTATTTTTTTTTTCTGCGAATGGTTGATCAACTTAGTTGAAGACAACAAATGTCCAATGGGGGATATTCTCTCTTAGTTCTGGAAATACAGCTTAGTGATTCAGAGTCGGATTAAAATGGAAAATTTCCTCAACATAAGACCTATACGACTTAGAAACTACAATAAAAAAACTAAATTGGTATGGCAGACATTATAATACACTATTACTCATGTTAAATAATAGTTGTAAGGTGGAGTAGAGATAAGAGAATGGAATCAAACTATTGATGGTACTTACCTATTACCCAGGTGACAATAAAGTCAAATCGATTTTGACCATCTCTCCAGTAGTTCTCAAATCCATAAGCATAGATCTTCAATGCCATTTCCACTACGTACAACCATCCTGGGAAGAAAATGCAATTTGTTGACTCCCAATACAAACTAGATTATAGTAGTTCAAGGTTATAAGTGTTTTCACATGGGACATTACTTTACCAGTAATGAAGTTTTTGACCAACAGACTAGGGATGGAGTTAATCCAGGTGTCTAAATCAAATTCCAATCTATATTGGAACACTCTGACAAGAAATTAACAATGTTCTATTTTCAAATCTCTTTAACAGAAATTCTATGTGAGGACCATTATACAGCTCTACGGGAAAAATATTTAGAGACGTGACCCTTTGTTGGTCATTTATATGTCTAAAGAGAATTCTTCAAGCACGCATACAGATGAAACCCAAACCAATATTATTCTTATTTCTCAAATTTACTTTACTCGTCATCTCGAAGTCAAAGCATTGACATGTTCCAAGAGTCTCTAAGAATTAGCCTAATGATCTGCCAGAGGTATTCAGACCTGACAAAATGTCTCTCTAGAAATGCCTGTGATGTTTATGTGTCATGAAGAATGTTAAACGGGAAAAGATCCAATAGGTCCAGCTTCCATTATGATCTGATGCATCATTTACACAAGTCTAGTTATGAATAGGAGAGAATATATTAGTCCCTAACTAGCTTAAAGTGACCAATCTGGTCCATATAATTCGTTTATATATTCTAACTAGTCTCACACCTGTAGTGTAGTCACAATGGAAGATGTAGGCACTGCATTTCTAATGAAAATCTCATTGAGTCATGATAGCTTGTTCTTTCTTTGTAAATGGTGCAAGTGACAATGGAGAAGGTATTTTTCCGGAAGTGAGAAAGCATTTTGTGATTCCTTATTCTTTAAAAAGTTTGCTCTTTGAAGACGTGCCAAGTTGCCCCTCCAGTGATCCATTAGATGAATGCAGGAATATTCCAAAATCTTATCATCATGCATAATTTTACGGGACTGGAATTATTTTTCTTCCATGTGGTCAAACCCATAAAGGTTTTAGGTTGGCTATTTTTATTCTTATTCTTCTTTTATTTCTGTGGATAACCAGCTTCCAAGTTCATTAATGTTTGAGAGACTATCACAATGATTTTCATTACAATCAGTTACTTTTCCATGATTCTGAGGAAGCCCAATCCACCATATTAAGTACTATCTTCTAATTAAAATTTATTGAATATCTTCATCTCTAGAAGTTGCCTTTTCGAAAAGCAAAGTAAGTGTGAAACAGTGATGCAAACACTTCTGCCAGCTGCGATCACTACACAGATAATATGAGGTTCAATCTTACTCTGGTATCCTACAATGACTCTAATGCCTCATAAGACCCAAGATTCATAGAGCTCTTACCAAACACAAACTCCACCTTTTGCCAAGCCTCTTGAGCAGAATTGTTCTCTATATCAAGCTGAAAAACACAATTAACAAAATATATCATTAGATAATTTAGTGGCAGTGTATGTGACTAAACGATGTTGAACTAGCTCATCTAAAAGCTTTAAGCTAATAGAGAGAGGACAAGTTTATAGATTTAGATTTTGCCTTCATGCTCCTCACATGCAGGACAGATTGATTTTTTTATCGAAGGCCTAACATGCACAAATTTTACATAAACAGACAGGTGAGACGTGAATTCACGATCTTTGACTGCTCTAGTGCCATGATGAATCACACCATCTAAAACCTTCAATTGTTAGAGAGGAACAATTTTATTTATTTAATTTAAAATTCATCTTCAACAAATGGTTTCATTAGTAGCTCTCGGCATTCAATATATATCATCTTTTCTTTTTCATTTATTCTTGGATTGCATGTCTGTTTGGTTGTCGAGGAGGAGGGAGTGCGGTGGCTAAAAAACAGTATGGGGAGAGACAGCAACATTTTGTGAATAATTAATTCTAGTGATAGATATGTCCTACTCGCAAGTTATAGTCAAGTTAATACTAACATGAATAGGATCTAAAACTACAAACATTTATAGTTATATTAGATTTGTGCATTATTGTATTTATAATATGTCCTCAGTGATCTTATGTTATAGAAATTGTTAACTCTAAATCATATAAAATAGGTTTCGTTTGATATTGACAGCACTTGACAGTCATACCATTGTTTCAATGATGACTGCGACAAAATTCAGGACAAGGATGAATATTATTATGTATCCAAATTTCGGACTCTGAACAAAGTCTTTCAGCCTTTCAGATGCGGGTGAACGGTAAAATGGAAGGCTATAGAATACAGGTACCTGCAAAACGAGCATGCCATCTTGGAATGCAGATCAAAAGCCTTCATTTTTATTAAATAATGTACCAAGTTACAAGGATGTCGCTTAAGCTTCAGTTCAATGGAAAGTGGACTTACTGAATCCTCTTTTTGAAACCTCAGTGCAATGGCATTGCAAAGGTCAGCAAATTCATCCAAATTAATCTGCAGGAACAAAAAATGCAGCAAATAGTTAAGACACCATTAGTAAGGACCATATTTTGTAATTTTGTTTAACTATAGAAACCATAAATATTTAAATTTACAAGGTATTGAGACACGTATATAAGCTAAAATTAGATTTTACAAGAAAAATCACAAAACTTGAATACAAAAATTTTACCAGTTCAAAACCAAACTACTTCAAGTTAGAAAGTATTTCCAAGGCAGAGGATAAACTCTCAGCAACATAATCAACAAGAGCTACCTACCATAAAATGATTGACATTTACAGAAAAGTTACAAAGCTCAAATATGTGATTATACAGTTCACATCATTCTTCGAAGTTCATGGTAGTACGTTACAAGCTCATAGTTTCACTAGTTCCAAATCCAAATAATGAAAAATCAGACCTTTGCAATTCAGGTATCCTTGCAAACCCAGTGGTCAAAATGTAAATTTTCCATAAAAATCGAAAATTTCAGGACTAGTTTAAATGGAAAATTGCAGTGGATGTCTCCAACATATTGGTGTTGTAGCAAGTTGGTCCCCATCCTTTCAAATATGTACCTCCTTGATCCACATTGGACAATTTTCATCCATGTTATAGCTAGAAAGTTAATTTTTTTTAAACAGGAAAATTTGCCTTTATTCTCAATCAAAAACTGAAATAAATAAAACTTACAGAGAAATAAAAAGAAAAGAAAAGATGGGAGGGGAGGGGAGCTGCAGGAGGGTTTTCAGAGGAAAGAGATCAGTTGGGGGACTCCGGGGGTGCGGGTTGCAGGTGGGGAAGGCAAAGGCAGGGAAAACCTAAGCTGTGGAAACCTTGGGCGTTCGACATTCTATTATTTACATTATTTATGCCTTCTGCTTGCTTATGTTATTAATCACCGTAACGCTTTCTTTCTTGGGTGAATAAAACTTAAAGGGATGATCTTTTGTTCCTGGTTCATGTATTTTGGTCACCGAATTCACTACCACACCTTCCCTTCTCTTAGCTGTCTTCTGGGACAGAGTTGTAAAACTACCAAAAGTAGGGTGAAAAATAATAAAAAGGTCCACAATAAATAACTAAGAACACAAATAAATGTCCATTTGCAACAGAAGATTCAATGGATCTACGTGAATTCATTTGTACAGAAATCTAAAGAAGATGGCAAAGGAAACAAGTCTCAACAGCATCAAACAAAGAGGATAAAACTATGAAGAAACAACCTTGAAGTCATGACTGTCATCCAACTCGTGAAATATCAATTCAAAATCATCTCTGGATATCTTTGGCAATGTCCTAAATACATTGAAAACAAAACATGCTTCAACACCCACAAAATATATACTAGAAAAGATTACTGAACCAAATATATATTATCACTAAAAGGTAAGATAAGAAAGAATATTTCATTATATTCAGTATAAGATATGATGAATGAAAACACGGAATTGAATTTAAACGCTTCTTATTTGAAAATGCAGTCATTACTTAACGGCTTGTACTTCACATGAAACACATAAAGTGGAAAGGCAATACTCCTGTCATAATTGATTATGCCCGGAAGAAGTTTGGAAGCATAAGATATCCCTCCAATATTAGGCATACTTCTTGAATGTTACATTCAATTTCCATTTGCAACATATTTTCAATCACCAGCTGCCTACAATCAATTTCTACAAACTAGGTAAGATGTGGATTTCCTGAACATCTTTAATTTCATATCTATTTATTTTTAAATAAAAGAAACATTGTTTTCAAGTTTGATTATGAATTTTGCAAATGAAATCTTCAAGTTAGAGTGGCTATTTGTTTTATTAAAGGCGTGTTTGATGGATATTATTGAGAAAAGAATGTATTTTAAATAGTGATACAATGAGAAATATATGGTTAAAAAGTAAGGAAAAGTTATTGACGTAATGGAAAATATTGTTTTATCGAAGAATGTGTGGTTGAAAATGAGTTTTGAAAGAATGTACCAAACATGGGCTAAAATAAATTAGAATTAAACAATTTATTACTGGTGCTAAAGAAAGACAAAATGCATATAGTAGATATAAAACAAATTCCACATCAAGTTTGTAACATTTTTCTCACTTTATTTTGGAATTTTTCCTCATTTTATAAATTAAAACTTTCCTAATTTTATAGTATAAAAAATATATATATATAAAAAAAAGGTTTGTTGTATCCCTCATGTGTTAGGAAACTAGAAAAAAAAAATTAAAAAGCCACAACATGCTGGACAATGTCTCAAAGCATATCAGAAGACGTCTATAGCGAAAAATATATAAAAAGTAAGGACACCCCACTTGATGTATTGACTCCTCAAATACCAAAACTCCACCCTAAGAGTGTCCGTACATCACAGCTAATAAGTAATAAGTGTCAACTTCACTTTCATTTTAAGCTATTAGCATGTCCCATGGGCTATTCATCAAGAAGTTACTATACTACTAGTGGACGTGATCATAGGTAGTGGTCATGAGCAAAGAGAAAAAAAATGAGGCAGGTTAAGTCAAAACAATATATAGTCATTGCAACTTGCAAGGGTGCATGGAAAAGAGAATTCCACCTGTATTTGTTCAGTTCTTCAAACAGACGAATACACTGATCTTTGTCGAGATAATTAAGATTCTGTCAATTGCAAGAGTTGTAAACAAATAAAATGTAAAATCAAAATATTTTTTTAAAAATAGAAAGAAACAGTTGAATAGGCAATGGATTTGCTTCCAACTTAGTCTCCATGTGGGGAAAAAATGCATACAGAATTTTTCCAGATTAAAACTAATGCTTATTTTAGCTTGAGGAATACTTTGACCTCATATTTGCAAGACTTCATTTCAACCAATAAATTCTTCTAAAAACTAAGTCTCATTTAACACACCAAATTATAGGTGTACAAAGAGTTCCAACTTGTGCTTTCAAATGGATCAAAAATTAAATTATCTACTAACTGCCTCCTTAAATAACTCAGGTTGAATTATCCATGCGTTATCAACTACTTAACTAACAAACATCATGAATTATCCAAGTCTTAGAATTATAGCCACCTACCTAGTTTCTCTATTAGCAAATTTATAAATCCTAATCATTAACAACGTATTCAAGCACTCTTAACAAGGTTGAAATTGATCTGTTATTTAATATCTGTATAATCACCCAAGATTTAAACTTGATGATATGGATCATGACTAGACAGTTTTAAGTTCATCATACTAAATACATACAAGTGCGCTGGAAAATTCTAAATGAAGAAACATAGGTGCTCAGCAAAGAGGAAAACTTAGAAAGTATGTATGAAGTTCCCATAAATCTATTAAGTAGGGTTTGTCTAATTGAAAATTGAAATTATGAAAAATGATCAAGTTTTTGCATTTCGAAAACTTGAAAATTGTATAATTGACTAATTGTAGTAATTATTAAGTAAATATAGTATTTTATAATTTTAGATGTTTGGTTTGTATTATTTTAATTATTAAATGGTTTTTAGAATGATTAAAAATTTAAAAATAATACTAAAAATAAGAAAACGTTTTTTTACGCCTAGCCAACGCTTAGCCATACTTAAACGCTTTTTAGAACACTATTTTTTA
>CAIGRH010261327.1:0-18435 GCA_903798295.1 Fraxinus nigra | reverse complement strand
TTATGTTAAAAATTGGTCAAAAGGACGTTTTGCGCAAGAAAATGCAAAGGTAGGGACGTTCTGCACCAAAAAATCGAACGTAGGGACGTTTTCCACAACAACCGTCATAGGTAGGGACGTTTTGCGCTAATTACCCTAAATATTATTCTAATTAATTTACGAAATTATAATTAGCTAAAATATTTAGTTTCTTTTTTTGTAAAACAAAATAATAAGTTACTAGGAGTACATAGCATTAAAATTAAACATTAGAAAAACAACTATTTTTTTTTTTTGAGGCAAAATTAATTAAATTCCCGACATTAAATTATCTTACAGTTTTAACATTTATTAATAATATGTTTGAAACTTCAACTTTATTTTTTATTATATATAAATTTGTAAATATTATTAATTGAATAATAGACAATTTCAAAATTTGAAATTTATATATATTAATAAAATAAATAATAGGGTCTGGGTGCCCTGAGATTCTGGCTTCCTTTTTTATAAATATTGTGCCATTTAATTAATATAATAATAAAAATTTTAAATTTTAAATATATATATATATATATATATATATAACAAAAATAAATTTTGGTGCTTTTACAACACCGAGGTCTTATGCGATCACACCACTGTGCACCATTAGTACCGCCTCTATTTATCGTTGGGTATAAATTTTATTTTTATTGATTAAATTTATTAAAAACAAAAACCCTTAACTTGCTTTAATCATAATTTCTTATTTAACTCAATTTATTGTTAAAATAAGTAATTTTATAGAATTTGGTTAAATAATATATAAAATGACCTATGTAAATTCCTCCACAAGAAAAAGCTTTTATTAGGTACCTAGCTTTCCTATAAGATCGTTTCTCTCAGCCCTGCGCCGCCGACCCCCGCTGCCTGAGATTAATCTCCGCCGTCCTCCACCAACACAACATTAACGAGGTAACGGTATGATTCTAATCGCTTCTTTTCTTATTATTTTCTTTTTCCATAAAATACCCCAACATTTCCTTCTTTGGAAGACATCTGATTTTTGTCGGTTTTACGTTTTTTTTCCCTTACTCTAATTACTGTGTCCCAAAATTAATATCTACTAATTGTGTTATTCTATTCCATAATCTAATTACTTATTAAGCTGTAAAATATCGGAACGAGTTTTAGAACATTTTGTTAAGTAATTGTGGTTTACGAGCTAAAAATAAATTGTGGTTTTGCCAGCTAAATATGTAAATTCTGGGTACGCATTTTAAGGGACGAGACTTTAGCTTCATAAATTATTGAATTATCTGAATTCGATTAGCTTTAACACTATGAATAGTTGCAATAACTACCTGGCTATTTGACTGCAGATGGCATCTCTTCCTGATTTGCCTCTATAAGTTAATCAGTTTTACCAAAATTACTTGGTTTGTGAAAATTCGGATTATTTTGTTCTATATTCTTGTTTGACATATGGTCAATCTGTTTCCCTCAATAATTGTACCCTTTAATTTAGTGTTATCAGTTGGTTCTGGACTTCATATGAATGCTGCTTGCTTGTCTGGTTTCCCATTTTTGGGGGTTTTTGTAATGCGATTCTTGATATTCTTAATTCTTACTTTTTACCTTAATTGTGTTATTGCTGCTTACACCACTATACAGATAAGCATTGATCAAATTTGTTTATTAAATCGATGTGTACTACCTTCTTTTTTGTTCGTCTCCATACTAACAAATAACTTTAGACTGCACCTGGTCGCATTTAGACTTCATTTCAATTAGGTTTTAATTATATATGCAAGTAATTACGCTTCCATTTACCAATGTAAAGGCTAATAGTTGTTGATGTGGACATTGAACATTAGATTGACTTAAAGAGTATATACCTATGGGAAGTTGCTGCTTTATAATCGTTTAGAAATCTTCAATTTTATACCTGATGATTGCTTTATCATTGTGCTCACTTGATTTATGGTTTTGATGTGTTTAATATATGTCTATCAGGAAAAATAAGAGATAACAAACAGACTCTTTACACTGTTGATATATGCATTTGAATATGTGCTATTGTCTCTTCCCGTACGCTCTGGTACATGAAAAAAAATGTCCTCCATTTTTACTTTCTACTTTTGGCATTCCTCTGGCAACAGATGGATGGGTTCATTCAAAACAGTTTTAGGCACTTCTTAAGATATAATGGACCTTTATTCATTTAATAAACAATTGTATTTTGTTGACCATGAAGGGGCATTACTTGGAATACAATTAAATTCCAACTGACGTATGAACAGTGTTCTAAAAAGCGTAAAGCTTGGAGACGAAGTTTCAAACTTTACGAGCTTAAGCGAGGTCTTGGCATTAAAAAAAGCGTTTTCTTATTTTTAATATTATTTTAAATTTTTAATCATTCAAAAAATCATTTAATAATTAAAATAAAACATTCCAAACATCAAAAATTGTAAAATATTATATTTATTCAATAATTCTTATAATTATTCAAGTTTTTGAAATGCAAAAAATAGACTTTTTCATATTTTCAATTTTAAACTAGACAAGTCATACTTAATAAATTTATAGGAACTTTATACGTGCTTTTGGAGTTTTCAACAAAATAATAAGTCTCAAAATCGTATATACATAACGTAAATAATACAGTAGTTTAAATCTCATTTAACTCTTTATTGGATACAACATTTTTTACTTTTATACATATAAACTAGAAATTAAAGTCAAATAAAAAGTTTTTAAAAAAAATTAAACAATTAATAAACTAAAGCCAAATAAAAGATTTTTTTTATTAAAAAAAGAAAAAATAATAAAAATAATAATAAAGAGCGCCTAGGGAAGATGAAAGAGTGGAAGTAAAAAATCCAACCGTTTAGGAATTTGAAAAAAAGCGCTTAAGCGCGAAGTGAGGCTTTTTGCCCGAGCTTCGAGCCTAGTTGGCACCTATGAATGCTATAATCATGTTAATACTTGATATTATGGCTCTGAAACATAACCAGGTGGCATTTTTTTTATTTTTTATTTTTTTCACTTTAGCTGACTTGTAGTTGATTGATGCTTTCATGTTGAAGATATCCACGAACTTTACTTTTGTGATTTAATACACTAACGATGTGTCTTCTTTCATGATTATTCAGGGCATAGGACTAGGATAAAGGAGAGATGGATGATGTGGTAACTGACCTTCCACCACCATCAAGATTTATGTTGGAAGATCTCAATAATTTCACTCCTCCATCTCAACCTCTTCCATCTCCATTCCTAGTGTTCTCAACTCTTGATTCCAATAAAAGCTTTCATCCCTCAGTTCTCATAGTTGCTATGTCTTCCCCGTCTCTTCATTTTTTACACCACCTCTCCTCCAAAACTCTAATAGGCACGCTTGTTCTACCGGAGTTCCCTTTCTCTGGCAACACTGTGGAACCCTCACTTGGTGACAAATCATGCAATGTATATGCCCTTAATCAATCTGATAAACTGATTATCATTGCTCTTGTTCAGTACTCTGTCACTGCAGAGAGATCCCATGCAGTTGCAAAGTTGCTGATTGGTGAGCGTATCATACCTGAGAGGGTTTTGATTTTGGATTCTGTTCAAAGCCATAACTTTCGTGTTAAACTTTCACCAGATGACATATTCGCAATCAAGTTGGAGACATCATTTGAAAGAAAAGGTTCAGATACTGTAGATTCACCACTGATAAAAGGGTTGGATTATTTCCCGTCAGGAAGTGTGGTGGACGGCCTGGCCGCTGCTCTGTTAAGTCGATGTCAATTGAAGAAGATCAAGGGGACTCTCTGTGTTTCGTGGCCTCATTTCGGCATTTCAGTGATGTCACTGATTAAGTCGCTGCTACTGAAGGATGTTTTGGCTGGCATAAATCCTAGTAGTGATGTTGATTTGGAGAATGAGTATTTAAGGTTAAGTCGTAGCAAGGATCGTCATCACGATTCTGAGTTGTATACTTGATCTGCGACTTTTAAGACGTTTCCATATCAGCCTTATCTCTCATTTTTCTTGCTGTCTTCCAATTTTCTTTTTTCTTTTATTTTGAGCAAAGCTTGCCTTTAAACCCCTTGTATACGGATAATTGTTGTGAGAATGCACTTGTTTCTGTTCCTTGTGTTTTTAGACGTTTGTGACCACACCACCTTTGTGGACTTCCATTGAAACTTCATTTCTTAATAACCTACTAATTTAAGATTGGCTCAAAATGCAGAGGTTGAAGTATCTTTGTTAAACAAGCAGTCTTGGGAAGATGCTTTCTAGTGGTTGAGAACAAGACAATACTTTGATGCTATTGAAACTTAATGTTGGAATAATAGTACTTAAGAATTATGCAATGGGTGTTGTGATTTTGAAGATGATGACTTTTCCACTTTCATGAAAGAATCTGCAATGTCTTCATGTTTCTACTCGATCTTCTCTTGTATAACTGTGTACATTGAGAACTGGCAGAAACCAAAAGATGCAGGTTTAGTTGTGGGAAGCTATTACATGGGAACTAGGTATGCTTGTGTTCTGCTTTCTGCAGAATGCTTACAGTATGTTTCATTGTTTGAATTAAGGCAATTAATTTCGAAGGCAATTGATTTCGAAGAATGGTGTTTTAAAAACATGATCTGTTGTTTTGAAGTGATGCATAAATAATTTTGCTACAATATTGCTCTATGTTATCAATTAATTGATCAACTATCAGATTACTCTCCTTTCGTCCCAAAACCTGTCACCTCTCCTACCTACACTGCCATTGCTTGAGTTGGTGAGCTGTGTTCTAGAGTTTCATTCATCAATGTCACTCGTATCGGGTTTTGGGTGATGGCTTATCGAAGTTGGGTGATGGGTCATGGTGGAAATGCATGTTGTAGGAGGTTGGTGATGGTGGTGGACTGGGTGTTGAGGTGAATGGATAGTTGATTTGTGGGGTGTTGGTGGAGTTTGCCGCTTGTGGCGGTGGCGGCAATGGCTGTATGCGATGAAAGAGGGCGGTGGTCATGGATTGAGGGTTGGATATGTAGATAATGGTAGTAGAATTAGCTACCACTTCCTGGTATAGTTTCTCAAGCTAGTTTCACAATAAAAATGGAGTTAGCTATATAAATTCTTTTTTTTGCCGTTTCATTTGGTTCATTGCTAGATCTAGTGGAAGATCTAAAACAATGCTATTTTAGGTCTATCCTTCTCTTCTAACTTGTAATCTCTTTAGTTTTGGTCTGATGATCAGCTGCATACCAAAAACTTGCATTTGCAACTTGGGGTAAAATGATGTGTTGCCGGTTTATGTATCAATTTGACCCCTTTATTTGTCTTTTCATTCTCTTCGTCGGTATTAGAAGATGTACAAGAATGTCTAACTCGATTCGGAAAATTTTGCCACTTGCTGTAAAATGCTATGATCTTCTTATGTATCAATGGACCTTTGGCCATTCTTGGACAAGATTTCGATAATCACATGACATAATACTTAAAAAGTATAATCAACCAATTTATTTAGATGTTATAATCAACCAATTTATTTAGATGTTATGTGATCTGAAATTACAATAAAGTGAGATTAAAGGTGGTAGTTAATCAAAAAGGTCTTTTGAACATTCAAAAGCATAGTTAGTTAATTAATATGAAGACAATGCATACAAGGAACAAACTCTTATCGCTATAAGGCAGTTGAGAAAATTTTAGCAAATCTGTTCACAAACTTAGTCAATAATTTGTTTGTGTTTTGTTTTTTTTCATCACTCTAGAGTTTAGACGCTTGTCAAACAAGAAACCAACCCAAAAGGGTTTTCTTTTATGTCAATTACTTGAAAAGTTGGAAGGGTAAAGCATCACCTTTTATGAGGGCGAATCGAATTATAGTGTTGAACCAATAGATTTAACTCGAGTTTTACGGGGATAAACTATTATAAATTTAGAAAAATATGACTGGTTTGGGTCTGAATTTTTGCCCAAATTTTAAGTCAGTACAGCACATTTATAGTTTCTTTTTCCCTTCGATTTATTTGGTAATTTTGGTTTGGGAGAACCCACCAACCAAGATCAAAGTAGTTACATCCTCTCTTGACTAGCGACATTTTTTGCATAATAATCTTTCATTTCATGTCATTTATATAAACTCGGAATCCTCAACATTTTGTCACAAATCTATTCATCTATCAGGTTATCCCGTTCGAGTGTTTGCTCATATCTTTTGCTCGCAACTTGGAAAATTAATGGCGTCTTTTCTTCACTACAAACATATTGTTTTGCAATGTATGCTATTAGTTCTTTGCATTGCTTGTTCATGTTTGCATGCAAGTGAACCTCCTTTGACATTAGATTACTACAAATCGACATGCCCAACTGTTCTCGAGATTGTTAGGAAAGAAATGGAATGTGCAGTGCAGTCTAATCCGCGTAACGCTGCCTTGATTTTACGACTACATTTTCACGATTGCTTCGTCCAGGTCTTCATTCTCTTAATTTATTTCCAGAAACGTTTCTTTAAATAGGTTGACATCCCATTATACTATACAAGTTTTAGAAGATTCTGAGTTTTTTACTTTTCATATAATATTGGAGCTGCAGGGTTGCGATGGATCGGTTTTGTTGGACGATACAATCACGCTTCAAGGAGAGAAGAAAGCACCAGAAAATATACGTGCTTTGAAAGGATTCAGAATCATTGATAGGATCAAGAACCGGCTTGAATCTGAGTGTCCCGAGAAGGTCTCTTGTGCTGATATTCTCACTATTGCTGCAAGAGATGCAGTTCTTCTGGTATAATTACCTAAGTATATCAGTAGCATCATTTTATAATTTTGAAAAAAAAACTGAAAATATTGAGAATAATAATATTTATATTTGTGCATGCAGGTTGGTGGACCTTATTGGGATGTTCCTCTAGGCAGAAAGGACTCAAAAAAAGCAGGTTATGAGCTTGTAGAAACAAATCTTCCCAAAGCAAATGAGGGACTGCTCTCCATCATCTCAAAGTTTATTAATCAGGGTCTCTCCGTCACCGATATGGTAGCTCTTTCCGGTAGGCACCACTGTACAACTCTTAGACATTATTGGCATGTTTGGTAGAGATGATTCGATAGCACACGACAGTATTAAGACAGAAAATAAGTTAGAATTTTGTTCATGTTAGTCTTGTGGAGTACTGCATTTCAAACATATAGTATGATCATAATAGAAATTATTTTTTTCTAGGAACTTGCTTCTTTCTTAATTTTCCCAATCAAAATCTTTTCAAAGATATTGACAAAACCACCACGACTTTGTGATTTCCGAAAAAATACTCCGCCTTGTAGAAAGCGATGATTTATACAGAATAGAAGTTTAATTTCAAGAATCATCAAAAGTGATTTATTTTGGTGAAATTCTTTTGCAGGTTCACATACAATTGGAATGGCACGCTGTGTGAATTTCAGAGAGAGAATATATGGAGATTTCACAGCAACTTCAGGAATGCATCCAGTTTCACAGAGTTACCTCAACAGTTTAAAATCTGTTTGTTCAGCTGATAGAAAATCAAACCAAAACGAATCAGCATTGGACCATGTAACGCCTAATCTTTTCGACAATTCTTATTATCACATTCTGTTAAGAGGAGAGGGACTGATAAATTCAGACCAGGAACTCTATTCCAGTGTTTTAGCCGTTCAAACGAAGAAACTTGTTGAAAAATATGCAGAAAATGCGATTGCTTTCTTCGAGCAGTTCTCTGAATCCATGGTTAAATTGGGAAATATAATAAACACAGAAGCTTATGTCAATGGAGAAGTCAGGAAGAATTGCAGGTTTGTGAATACATAAGCTTTACATACTTAATACCAGACTGTTTATGACAAGAAGTAAGATTTAAAATTTGGGCCCTCTTTTTGATTCATTTTGTTTTCAAAAATGAATATTTTATGTATGCGTTAAGCACGCAGTTTTTAGCCGTTGTGAAGTGATACTACAAATAAAAATACAAGAGTATCATTTTCTTGTTTTCTTTGAACTTCATGAGTGAATTCATGCGTAAATTGTGTTGATACTATCGCAAGAATGAAGAATGTTTCTTTATATTCAAGAGAGTAGAGCAGTCCCAACAAGTTAAATGAAAGTATTCAATCTATGTACTAATTTTTGGTGTGAAAATTCAAGCTCACCTTCACTTTTGTCAGTGTTGCTAAAATAATAGAAACCTAGACTAAGAAAATTTATGAGAATTGCCTTGTCCACGACAAGTAGATCGTTTCTTGTTAAGGAAAGCCTTTTTTGACCTTCATTTTTTTTTCAAAATATATTATTCTCTCTTCTTTTTAACCACATATTTTTCAATCAAAAAATATTACACGCAATCCAAAAACTTTTTCTTTATTTTTAACTAAACAATCTTCATCAATTTATTATTTCAAAATGCATTCTACACCAAAAATGAGGCTCAAACAGTTCGAGTTCAAGTTTCATCCCCACTCAACTACAAGAACTCAAGTAGTCAACTATGTCCGCCGCCCTTCTATTGAAGGAGGGCTGAACCAGTTCCAAGGGCTTAGCATGCAGTTATAAAGGTGCCATCAAGTCTAGTTTAAAAAAATAAATGTTATTTGACTACTGAATTTCGTTTTTCAAAATAAATTGAATCGAGGTAGAGAAGTGATACGATCGACATGTCAAGGAGTGTGTTGAACGAACAATCGCTTTTTATTGTTTTTGGATATTGGCAAATCGAAGCCATTCAAAAGAACGAAGATTAGCTCCGACTACAAAGTCTTCTTCCTATGACAAGTCTTCTCACTTTTCATGAATATATCTTCCTCGGTTTTTTCTTTCCAGCAAGTCTGGTCTACTTTGAATAAAATCTATATAATTGCCTTTGAATTGATTCAGGAGAGGAAAAAAGAATGGCAATTTACTATACAATTGAGAAGCATCTATGCAAGTTATATTAACTTTAGGAGATTGGTGGACATTTACTGTCAATGTCTAAAAGATTTCTAAACATAAAAGTGATTGTTTTGGATCTTCCAAATAGAATCTCTTTACAGCATTTGATTTATATAATCATAGTAACAATACACATTTAAAGTAGTTAGAATATACAATTTCAATACTAAAAAATATGTTTTAAATCTTCAAATATGAGGTCGTAATTAAAATAGATAATTAAAAATATTTTATTAATTAATTATATTAATGTCACAATACTTATATTTATGGTCACAATTATTTACTAGTTATAATAATAGTAAAAAAAGTCATAGTCACAAATCACAAATCTTATAACTTATAAATTATTTACGATCATAAATTATCAAATTAATTGATTGCACATTATTTTTGAGACAAATCACAAATTTAATAGGCCACAATTTATTTTTCGATCATAGATTATCAATTAATAGATCACGTATTATTTTTCGATCATAAATCACAAATTTTATAAGTCATCTTATTTCACGATCATATATTATCAAATAATTGGTCATAAATTATTTCTCAATCACAAATTATCAAATTAATTGGTCACGGCTTAACAAATTGCAAATCGCGATTAAAGATTTAGTCGTTATCTCGCATTTATTAGGTCTATTATTTATTGGTCACAAATTATATATTTTATCGATCATATATCATTTATTGGTCATAATCATCCAAATCCAAATAATTAATCACAAACACACCCCACCCCACCCCATCTCTGCTCCACCACCGACACCAACCTCACTGTCTCTACCACCGCTACCCCCACCCCATCATTGCACCTGTACCACTATCACCATTTGCAAACCACCAACAACCACCCTAAAACTCCAACTAAGCAAATCTGAAGAGGAAGAAACCACAACAAAAACCATCGTCGCCATCTTTCATGCCAGCAATCAACACCAACCACAAACTACAGTTGCTCAACATCGCCCACGGCACTGCTCCCACAGTTCGCCCCATCTACAGATTGCCCAATTCTGCTGCGCGCAGTGAGGCACTGCTCACGCAACGAGGCTAAGTTGCACACAATGTTTCTCACGATTGTTGTCTCACTATCTAGTGAAGAAATTTACCGTCTTCACTCGAAGCTAGGCGGATGCATGCAATGAGTCTCTTTGCTCATTGGTGCTCGTCGTTGCATGACGGTGCTGCAGTTTGATACCGACGACAAATATAGAAAATGAAGAAGAGAGAAAGAGAAGAGAGGGGATGGAGTAAGAGCTTTAACTTTTAATGTGCATATCACTTACCATTGATATACCAGAAAACAACGCTGAAGTTTTAACTTTGTTCGAAGGCATTAACTCATATAGATATNAATTCTGCTGCGCGCAGTGAGGCACTGCTCACGCAACGAGGCTAAGTTGCACACAATGTTTCTCACGATTGTTGTCTCACTATCTAGTGAAGAAATTTACCGTCTTCACTCGAAGCTAGGCGGATGCATGCAATGAGTCTCTTTGCTCATTGGTGCTCGTCGTTGCATGACGGTGCTGCAGTTTGATACCAACGACAAATATAGAAAATGAAGAAGAGAGAAAGAGAAGGGAGGGGATGGAGTAAGAGCTTTAACTTTTAATGTGCATATCACTTACCATTGATATACCAGAAAACAACGCTGAAGTTTTAACTTTGTTCGAAGGCATTAACTCATATAGATATGATTCAAATGCATGTGGTTCCTCTAGCAATAGTTTGTTCACTACATGTAATCAAACATCGGACGCAAGTCCAAATGTGTTGCCTGCTGAATTAATTGATCACTTTAATCATAATATGCCTAATAATAAAACAATTAAGAAAAGTTCGGAAGAAGTAATTGAATACTAGTGAAAGTACGAACGTCGATGGCCAGTGATTTCTGTTGTGGGAAAAGACCTACTAACACATCCGATTAGCATTGTAACTTCAAAGTCTGATATTTAATTTAATCATATTTATAAAAAAAATTATAATACCTTTATATTTTTTAAAAAAACATTATTAAGGTAACGAGTTGTTCGTGTAAAATTTTTAATCATGTCACACGAAATTGAAGTAGCCGCCCCAAACCGAATAAAGGATGAGGGTTTATCTTTATGTATATTTAAAAAAAAATAGAAAATGTATATGTTTTTTTAAGGTTTAGAAAATGTATAGCTAAAAAAACAAGCTTGTTTCGGCTTGACCCACGAATAACGAGCCAAGCAGATGCTACGCTCATGCATATACAGCCGAGGTGGCTTGGCTCGACCTATTGCCACCACTAATTCCCATTCGTGCATATACGGGCCGAGCTCGGCCCATTGTCACCGCTAATTCCCGCACAAATGGCAAACTACCAACAAACGACAAATGTAATTTCCACACAACTCCCACCAGAATTACGTGGCTATATTTCAAACAATTTATTTTCAAATACAGTATACTTATTTAATATTTAAAAGGCAAGCCTTGTAGAGGATTCAAAAGGGCAGTGAGTTTTCCCAATTTTCATCTGAAACACAACATCCTCTCTGAGGATTGCAAACAAATTATAAGGTAATCAACCTGTTCTTCATATTTTTTAACCAAAAATGACTCTAATTTTCATTGAAAAATATGATTTGCAATTCCGAAAGCTTAAAATCATTTTTCCAACCCGTTCCATTATCAGAGAAATGACGAGCTGCACGAGTAAATGCATGAAGGTGAACGGAGGCATAGACGACAGAGTAAGCAATTTTGCCAATTGAGATTATTGATCATATTTTAGATTGCATGACAGTTCAAGATGCTACAAGGACGAGTATTTTGTCAAGAAAATGGAGGAATTTTTGGCCTATGCATCCAAAACTCGTATTTGATCAATTATAAATAATACTCCAATAGAGACTTAATTTGATAATACAAAAAATTGTTCTTAACATTACTTAACTACAAAGTATTTAGTAAAGTTGAATGGGTCGAAAAATGTGTTTAATTAATATACCACTCGAACAATGTCAGATTCACTTAAAAGTACCTTTTTTCTTTACTTGATTTTTGTTGATCATATGTTCAGTCATAATTATAAGATATTTTTTTAGAAAGTAACTTCAAAGTACAAGTTTGAATAATAAAATCACTTCCAATATTACGTAAAAATCGTTCTATGCATGTGTAGTCTTATGTATAGTAAAAAGACGTTTTAAAATCTATTTATAAGTAACAATGTTGTAAAATATATACTCACATGTGTTGGAAAAATTCATGTGTATGGAGTGACAAACAAAGACGAGAAATACTTCAAATTACCTTTAAAATTCTGTAGAAATCTTGACAAATAACAGTAGGAAATGGACTCCAAATAAATTCAAATTGTGCAGCATAGCAACAACAAAATCAAAGTCGAGACAAGTGTTGAACACTTTCTACTTAAGTCGAATTTGCCCCGTAGCGATGCCTATGATTTATGACAATCAACTCCCAAAATACAGCTACAATCTTATTGTGTGAGTAGCACTACAACACACAAGAAATGGCGAACCAGAACTGGTTTACGAACTCCGATATGCAAGTGAAGAAAACCATAATCTATGCAACAAGAATGTAAGAATTTGATTGAAAAAGAAGAGAAAATGAATGCTCTATGATTGCATATCATTGGTGTGAAGATTGGAACGTCCCTAAGGTCCTATATATAGAGGATGAGGGATTGTGAATGAAATGTCGCGCCCCAAGCTCAACAACTCTTGCCAAATGTTGCACCATTCATTTATCGCTAGCCTGTCGCCATCGCCTCACTTGAATGATAAAAACAAAGACTTTTTCACTAGCCTATCGCTCGAGCGACAGTCTAGCCAAAAGCTAGGAAAAACCTTAGTCAATTTTTCAGACAACTTCTACTATTTTTCTTCCCAACTTTGGACCACAATTTCTCATTCATCCAGAATTGGTTTTGAGATTCTAAATATACCACGATGATCTACTTGACGAGTAAAATAAGTTGGTCTATTTACTTTTATAATTTGACCATCGAATCAAGTTCAAATATTTGGCCGAAGTTGACATGAAAGTCACTTTTCAAGTTTTGGTTTTATCACTTAACCAAATTTCAATATTTCAAAACCAATTTCCAACAATCCCCCACATAAATGAAAATTCTACAATATACACAACAAATGCAAATGAATGCAGAGTCTAACAACGGAGTTCCTGTGACAAGTCATATAATCAGGATAGGTGGAAACCTTCCTTAGTTGAATACAGTTGAATTTACTAGACTAGTTGGTGAAAACCATCTAGATGTTCGTGTAAATTCAGACAACTGTATCAACACTATAACTCATCTAACCATTTCAATTATCATGATTGTGTCCTTTTTGGCCCTCAACAACTATTGATTTCGTAAGTGCTTTCAGAGAATTAAGCCTCAAATTCTTCGCAAAAGCATGCCCACTTCTCACTTACATAGGTGATATCCTACCTTTCTTCTTCAAGGTATAGGAATCATTAAAGGTTGTTCACTTATCCTTATACATACTTACCATAGCACTTTTACATTTTAGGAATGTGAATAAGTGCTTTATCCCGAATCATTTATGACTTAGTTGTCCCACTGAACCAAGATCTTGGGATTTCGAATCTAAGGTTGGGTTTCCGCCATAGTGATTCTTATTCGATAGGTTTTAGGCCCATTCCCCTCGAAAGATGATATACTTGATCTCTAGTAAGTCTTTTCGTCAAAGGATCCGCCAAATTCTCTTTTGACCTAACATATTGAATAGATATTACACCATTCGATATCAACTATTTAATGGTATTGTGTCTTTGACGTATGTGTAGAGATTTACCATTATACATGCTATTCTTGCAATTGTCAATTGATTATCACATTGTATGTTAATTTTTGGTATCGATTTTCCCAAATATGGAATTTCTTCAAGGAAATTATGAAGCCATTCTGCTTCTTCTTCGGATTTATCTAAGGCAATAAACTCGAACTCCATTGTGGATCGAGCTATACATGTTTGCTTAGATGATGTCCAAGACACATCTCCACCTCCAATAGTAAACACATAACCACTGGTAGACTTTGAATCCTTCGTGTCAGATATCCAATTTACATCGGTATATCCTTCTAACACCGCAAGATATCTTGAGCAGTGTAATCTATAATTGACCTTGTGTCTTAGGTATCTAAGAACTCAGTTCAATGCCTTCCAATGTATAGAGTTCGGATTACTTGTGAATCTACTCAATTTGTTGACTATGTATGCTATATCCAGACGCGTACAGTTAGTGACATACATCAAACTGTCTATAACGCGTGCATACCCCAGTTGAGATACAGGCTCATCGATATTCTTGGCTAGATGTACTCCCAAGTCAACTGGTGTCTTAATATGATTATCGTCATATGCCTTAAACTTCTTAAGTATAGTCTCAATATAATGTGATTGAAACAATGAAAATCCATTGTGCGTCTTAGAGATTTTAATCTCTAATATGACGTCTGCAACTCCTATATCTTTCATGTCAAAATGTCTCGTTAATATTTTCTTCGTCGAGGAAATGATATTCAAGTTATTTCCCATTATTATCGTCAACATACAGGCAAACGATCACATATTCGTTATGTGTGATTTTAACGTAGACATTTGTTTCATTCGTTGATCTTGAAGCCATTTGGCATCATAGTTTTATCAAACTTTTCATATCATTGTTCCGGTGCCTGCTTTAATCCATAAAGCGACTTTACAAGCTTACACACCTTCTTCTCGCTTCCCGGGGTAACAAAACCTTCAGGTTGTTCCATATATTTTCTTCTTCTAATTCACTATTTAGAAATGCAGTCTTCACATCCGTTTGATGCATTTCTAAATTATGCAATGTCGCGATTACAATCAAAATACGTATAGACGTAATCCTTGTCACAAGTGAAAAAGGTATTGAAGAAATCTAGAGATTATATTTGTCTATACCCCTTGGCTATTAGTCTAGTCTTTTATTTATCGATTGATCCATCCGACTTTAGTTTCTTTTTGAAGATTCATTTGCAGCCTAAAGCTTTGTTTCTCGGAGGAAGATCAACCAACTCCTATATATGGTTGTTCATAATGGATTTAATTTCATTATTTAGTGCTTTTTTCCATAAAGGCGCTTCGGGTAAGGACATTGCTTCATCAAATATCCAAGGATCATTTTCTAACAACTGAGTTACGAATTCTGGACCAAACGTCTTATGAATTTGTTGTCTCTTACTACACCTTGGCTCTTCATTTGTTTGAAGATTTTCATCATAATTTCGTTTGTTTGAACTTGTTTCCTTTTCCCTACAAGGAAATATATCTTCAAAGAAAACATCATTCCTTGATTCAATAATTGTACCTTCGTATACATCAAGTAATTCGGATTTGTGAACCAAAAATCGATATGCACTACTATTAGTAGCATATCCGATAAAGACACAATCAATTATCTTAGGTCCAATCTTCACTTGTTTAGGCTTAGGTATTTCTACATTTGCTAAACACACCCACACTTTAAAGTATTTGTAGGAAAGTTTCGACATTTCCATAACCTATAAGGAGATTCGACCTTATCCTTATGTTGTATTTTATTTAGGATATGATTAGCCGAAAGAATAGTTTCTCCCACAGGTTTTGAGGTAAGCCTGAACTAATCAACATGTCATTCATCATTTCCTTAAGGGTTCGATTCTTTCGTTCTGCAACCCCGTTAGATTGGATCCTTAAGGAAGTAGTTTGGTGAACAATTCCTTGTTCTGCACAAAATTCTTCAAATGGTGCCACATACTCTCCACCTCTATCACTATGAATCATTTTTATTCATTTTCCATGTTGATTTTCAACTTCAGTTTTATAGAGTTTAAACATCTCAAATGCTTCATTTTTACTTCTTAACAAGTATATGTAACAATATTTTGTACAATCGTCTATGAACGTGATGATGTACTTTTACCACCTTTCATTATATGAACTTTAAGTCACGAATATCCGTGTGAATAAGTTCCAAAGGTGTTTTGGTTCGTTCAACCGAATGAAATGGTGTTTTGGCCAATTTTGCATCTATACATATTTTGTGTTTTCCATTATTGAAATGCATACAAGTAAATTCTCATTCATCGATTTCCATATTGAATTGAAGTTTGCACGTCCTAATCTATGATGCTATAAATTAGACGACTTAATAATATAAGTGGAAGAAGACGTTTTATTCATTGAATTATTCGGTACAATAGTAAGGACATTCATTTTGAATAGTCTATCTTTTACATAGAATTTGCCTACATACATTCTTGGTAATTATAAACTTATTCTATACAAAGATTAATTTAAAACCATTCTTGCTAACAAAGAACCTGAAACCAAGTTCTTGCGAATATTCGACACATGAAGAACATTGTTGAGGCTAAGATCCTTTCCCGATGTCATCTTCAATATCACTTTGCCTTGTCTTTCAACCTTTGAAGTTGAGAAGTTCCCCATAAACAAATTTTCTCCCTCAGTTGGAGTATAGAAAGTGAACATTCCTCTATCGGCACATATGTGACGAGTAGGACCTGTATCAATCCACCATTCCATGGGGTTTCCAATGTTGTTGCATTCGGATAAAATTGTCGATAAATTCATATCTGATATACCATTTGATATGGTATCGAATTTGATGATATTTACTTGGGCTTACTTCTTTGATTTGCGACAATCAACAAAACGATGTACGACATTTCCACAATTGTAGCAATTGTCGTTGAACTTCTTTATGTTCTTTCTTGAAGATTCAATAGAATGTTTCCTCTTTTTGCTTTTGTTGTTGGACTCCACCACATTGACTTTTCCTTGTGGTATGTTGTTTCAAACATGCTTGTTTGAACTACGGTTGTCTTCTTCAATTTTTAATCGGACCACAAGTTCTTCAATGTTCATCTCTTTGCGCTTGTGTTTGAAATAGTTCTTGAAGTCCCTCCACATAGACGGGAGTTTTTCAATGATTGCAATCACTTGAGATGATTCACTTAGAGATATATTCTTCTCATGAATATCATGTAGGATAACCTGCAACTCTTGCACTTGACTGATGACGGTCTTGGAATCTATCATTTTGTAGTCCAAGAACTTTTCCACAATGAACTTTTTAGTTTCGACATCTTCGGTCTTTTATTTCTTTTCCAAGGACTCTCATAGTTCCTTTACAGATTTTTTGGAACTACAAACGTTGTACAAGGAGTTGTTTAATTCATTCAGAATGTAATTCTTGCATAGAGAATCTGAATGTTTTCATGCATCTACAGTAATTAACGAAGCCCTATTGTTTTCCCCCTTCTTGTACCATGAGAGCATCTTTATTTAATAATTTCGCCAAGTTGAAATTGTGAGATAAAACAACATTTTATGTTGCCATCTTTTAAAATCAGCCTCGTTAAATTTCTCCGATTTCTCTCCATGTGGAACAGAATTGGTAGGGGCATTCACAACCGGAGGAATCACCATATTTGGAACACTTCCTTCCGAAGTTTCCATATTCGAAGTAGTATCGGTATTGAAAACCGAAGTAATTTCCGTTTAAGCAAAACAGAAGATTAACCATCAATAGAAGAGCAGAAGAAGTTAAACCAATGTATGATTTAATCGAAGATCAAAGTCACACCAACAGCGAAATAAAATTCGACTTAAGATTGTTGGAAAAATTCACGTGCATGGATTGACAAACAAAGACGAGAAATACTTCAAATTACCTTTAAAATCCTGTAGGAATTTTGGCAGAATAACGGTAGGAAATGGACTTTAAATAAATTCAAATTGTACAGTATAGCAGCAACAAAATCAAAGTTGAGGCAAGTGTGAACACTTTGTTCTTAAGTCGAATTTGCCCCGCAACGGTGCCTACAGTTTATGGCAATCAACTTCCAAGATACAACAACAATCTTCTTGTGTGAGTAGCACTACAACACACAAGAAACGGAGAACCATAACTTGGTTTACAAACTCCGGTATTCAAGTAAAGAAAATCAGAATTTATGCAACAAGAATGCAAGAATTTGGTTGAGAAATAAGAGAAAATGAATGCTATATGATTGCATATCATTGATGTGAAGATTGGGATGTCCCTAGGATCCTATATATAGAGGATGAGGGGTTGTGAATGAAATGTCACGCCCCAAGCTCAACAACTCTTGCCATAGATCGCACCATTCACTTGTCGCTAATCTGTCGCCATCGCCTCGCTTGAGCGATAAAAATAAAGACTTTTTCTCTAGCCTATTACTCGAGCGACAGTCCAGTCATAAGCTAGCAACAGCCTTAGTCAATTTTTTAGATAGTTTCCTATATTTTTCTTCCCAACTTTGGACCACAATTTCTCATTCATCCAAATTTGGTTTTGAGATTCCAAATATACAATGACGATCTACTCGACGAGTAGAACAAGTTGGCTTATTTACTTTTTCAATTTGACCATTGGATCAAGTTCAAATATTTGGCCGAAGTTGACACAAAAGTCAGCTTTCAAGTTTTGATTTTATCACTTAACCAAATTTCA
>CAIGRH010261307.1:3824-21477 GCA_903798295.1 Fraxinus nigra | reverse complement strand
GAGCCACGTGAAAAATAACATAAAAAACTTTCCACTTGCACTTGAGAGAATCTTGAAAAATATTTTTGTCCACCAGTTGAGAGCTTCTTGAACTTTTTGATAACCACTTGACAAATTCTCTTTACTTGAGCACGTGAAAAATATTTTGAGACTATATATATTAAACGAGATCTTTGAAAATTAAATATTTGACATGTAAATGGTTAAAATTTGAGTTTGACTAAGCTTGGTAGCAAAAACTTAGTATCCTCGAGACCGGGGATACAATGTGATTTCGATCTAATATTTGTTTGCAAGTATAAACAAATATAAAAATGAATGTTTGATATAATATTCTAAACATTCAGATAAGGAGATTTTTTTAACCATTTATGTGTTAAGCCATTGTTCGATCCTCATATTTTTTCGAAATACATTTTTCAGTAAAATAATATTACACATAGATCCAATTTTTTTCTGATTTTTTAGCTATACATTCTTTATCAATCTACTATTTCAAAATGCATTTTATACAAAAAAAAAAAATAATAATAAAAAAAAAGGATTCAACATACCTTAAATATTTATTTTCCAACAATTTTTTCCCGTATGTATTTTATTGTTTTAAATCATAACCAGAAACTAATTCGACACATCTAATCATATAATAATCCAACCCGTACGAGATCCCATCCATGTCGAATTCGATTGGTTGAAGCTCAAAAGCTTCATTATTGCCTACCTAAATTTTAAAGCAAAAACTGGTGGTTCTGCTGCAATTTACTGAACCCCATGGCAATATTTGGGAAATCAAGAATTTAAAGGGTACAAAGTACAGTTATAAGAAAATTAAAGGACTTACACAAAAATGTCAATTCGAATATGTAACAGTAACACAGATAGAGACGATAATAAGCCGGGCTGTTTCATACGAGTCCTTGAAATTCAGAAAAAACGACACTTAAGTTCCATTCTACTCTTTTTAACATGTGTGCTCAAACTTTCGTTCTCAATCAATATTGCCATCAAAATATCACGCGATTAGCATTTGACAGTAGATAGAGGAATATTTTTGGTAATCAATCTGCCGTAACACGTTACTTTAAATAGTTATTCGTTCTCTCTTAACGTTTATGACAACACAAAGTTAAAAATATTAGAAAAATATATTGCATAAAGTAGTTCGTCACAATACACGAGTTACCATAAACACCATTGTAACTACAAACACGTTCAAGGCACTTTATGTTTTGAGTGCATAGTAATGAATTTTGTTCATTAAGAACTCAAATGTGTTGAACAAGAAAGTTCATTATATTCATAAAAAAAAAAAATTTGAATTGTGACAAAAGTATCTCAATTTGCAAAGTTCGAAAATCTATGTGCAATTTTCCCTTAACAGCATAATCAACAACTCCAAAATTTGCATGTAATTTTCCCTTTAAAAGCAGAATCGACAACCTGTTTACTAACATTTCACGTAAAAACAATCAATGATTCCACATTACAAATCCCACACGGTTAATTTGAAACTCATTAACGAAGCTCACTAAGATGTAACATACGCATCATACCCAATCCCCTAATTCTATATCGTCTCCACTCAGAGGCCACACTTGGCAAATAAGTAGCACCTTATAATAATACTAACTTCTACATAGACATGTCATGTTTTGACTACTGAATTATGTTTTTACCATTTGTACAGAAATTAATCCACAAAAATGCACCAAAAATCTCACAAAGGGGTGGGCCCCATTGTATATTAAAAAAACAAAAAATATGCGGACCCACATGGTGTGAGTATTCTGGTCATTTCTGTTAATTTTTCTTCACGGAATTAACGATTCCATTGTTTAGTGAAGTACCAAAATGGACTAAAAATAAGAATTTGGTACAAAACCCAATAAATTTAGAATTGGGACAAAAGTACCTAACTTCACAAAGTCAGACAACCTACACATAAATTTTCCTTAAAAACCGAATCAACAACTTGTACGCTCTGGTATCTCACGTAGTGTAACAAAATTAATCACATCATTCCACGTCACGAATACATTCAAACGTGTATTACAGTCGCTCACTGGGAGTGTGACACAACATTTTGGGCCCGGACCAAAAGGTCGCGTCCTTTATTCTAGGATGAGTCCAAGTGCATCACGTCTCTCTAAACGAGCCGCCCTTGTCTGCCTCCAAAAAACGCGAGTCTCTTTCTCTCTCTAGATAGCGGAAATCCAAAAACGGATCCGAAACAAAATCTGGCCCTCAAAATTTGAAAAACTCACAATTTTACCCCCCATTTAGAAAAAAACCCTAACCCTAGCCGCACCTGCACCAGGACACACACAAATAGGAATTTGTATAATCTTTGTGCATTTCTCTCGTTTCTCGATGAATATTTGGGTTTCTGGAGAGTAGCAATTGAATCTGTGGGTTTGATTTTGATTTGCTTTCATAAGATTAGGTTAGGGTTTGTAGGGAATGGAATGCTGCGGGGTCGGTGGTGATGGAAGTGGTCGGTGGCGGCGATGACTGGCGGTGGCGGCAGATGTCAGAGGCGAAGGAAAACCATGGCTGGTGGTAGGGGTGCCCAAGCCACCACCGAATCGAAAAAACAAGATAGTAAAAACTGCCCTAATTTTGTACCAGATTTTACCGAAAAGCCCTCGAGTCCCAAGAAAATTAGGAAACTACACCCGACCCCCATAATTGAGTCAGATTTCTACACTCAAGCTCTTAAAGTTCTCTCCTTCCGCTCTCCCTTTGATTCCGAGGTCTCTCAGGCTCCTTTAGCTTCTATCTCGGGTGCTAATACTCTTCCCAGTGGGGTGTCTCACTTCTTAAACAGACACTGGGATAGCCGGAAAAGGCAAAAGAAGTCTCATTCGGGTTCGGAGAAGAAGTCGTCGTTCTCGGGGAGGCCGCGTGGAGGTAACATTTGGGTTGAGACCGAGGAGTATTTTCGTGAACTGAATGTGGAGGACGTCGAGAGGCTCCACAATGTTTCAAATGTCAGGTATTCTGGTGACGAGAAGTTCTTCTTTGTTCCTTCTTTGTATAATAATGACAGTGTGCGCACTCGATATGAAGTTTACAACGGCATGCTTGCAAGCGCTTGTCAAAATGATGGTTCTAATTCAGCAAATGGATTTGAAATGGATCATGATGGAAAGGATGAGGTTGAAGGAATAGTGAAAGCAGAGAATGATCCAAATATTGTGGATGTCAATTGTGTTGGTGGAGAAAATACCGAGTCCGATAGTAAAGAAGAAAAAGGAGACAATAGTGAAAAGGATTTTTCATCTTTTAGTGGAATAGAATGGCTTTTAGGATCTAATAGTAAGATTTATTTGACTTCGGAGCGTCCTTCTAAGAAACGGAAGCTTTTAGGCAGAGATGCAGGGTTGGAGAAGCTTCTTGTGGCTCATCCGGTTGAAGGGTCTGATTCATTATGTCATTATTGCAGTTTTGGCGACACAGGCAACCAGTTGAATTGCTTGATTAAGTGTAGTTCTTGTGCCATGGTGGTCCATCAGAGGTGTTATGGTGTTCAGGAAGATGTTGATAGATCTTGGTTGTGTGCATGGTGTAAGTGGAAGAATGATGTGGGGTTCAGTAGTGAGAGGCCGTGTTTGCTTTGTTCAAAGCAAGGTGGTGCTTTGAAGCCTGTGCAAAAACGAGGCTTCACTAGTGAGAGCAGGGGGTCCGAGTTTCAGTTTGCTCACTTGTTTTGTTGCCAGTGGATGCCTGAGTTTTATTTGGAGAACACTAGGACAATGGAGCCAATAATGATTCTTGATGAGTTGAAGGACACTCGAAGGAAGTTAATTTGTTATTTGTGCAAGGATAAGTGTGGTGCCTGTGTTCGGTGCAGTAACGGTATGTCTTGCTGCTTTCATTATGTTACCACACACTACAGTTCTTTGCTGGATGGCAGGACAGAAGAATGTTGTATTAATTGGAATTTATTGTTATTTGATATAATTTGAAATGTACTGCCTAGGTTCAATGTTGACCTCTTGATCCTGTGTTTTTCACAGTTCGGGAATTTGAAATATTTGAGGAGTCTGGCTTACTATTTGTAAAACCATTTTGTCATGGTGGACATCATAAGAAGATACAAGTTGATAAAAAAAAATCTGTTAATTTTGTCTATTTTTCCCTGTTTCTCCAGCCCTTTAAATCTTTTCCTTTCAATTTCCTGAAATAAATTATGCAACATTGACTCGAAAATGAGTTAAGTGCAAATTAATGAAAATTCATACCTTTTTAACAACCCATAATAGTTGGCGACTGATTTTACCTGCAATTTTTGCTGACTTATATTGTTTAGTAATTTAATTTCTGCGTGTTAAGAAATGCTTGTGATATTAGGTTTCAGATGCCTAAGGCTCTACCGCCTTGGTTTGGCTTTTTCTCATTTTCTTAAGTTCAGTCTGTCCTCAATCCAATTATATGCACCCTGGACTCCTTTCTGTCCAATTTCATTTTAAGATTGACAGATAAATGTAGGTTTCAAAAGAATATTCGTGATGCTTTCTGAAAGTAATGTAAATAACTTATGGAATTGTTTATTAAATATAAACGGAATGTTTACCACACTATATAATCGTTGTGCCCTTTACCACGTAGTGGAATCAGTTGACTGTTCGTACAATGTAGTGATGACATTCCTGCGGCAACTTCAAATAACAAACTAAGCCTTATTCTTTGGCTTTTGGTGGTACTATTACGCACCTATTGTAACCAGCAAAATTAGGATCAAATACAAGATACATATCAATGAGGAAGATCCTTACTTTTTGACAAAAAATTAATTTCTTCACTAAACCTCACCGTATATTTTTATTGGAGGGATCAATTTATGTATGGTTTGTTATCGGGAGATTTTCACAATATCATTCTTTAAAAGAACATCTAAGTTTCGTTTCTTGTTATCGAGCTTATATTATTTTTTTGTATGCTGGTATTTCTAAGATTACATTAGTGAGGATATATTTTTGCAGGTTTTTGCTCTACAGCCATTTTGTTAGAAAGTCATGCATAACTAGGCAATTAATGATTTGTACTCGATTATAGCTAATAGGGTATTCCTTTTAACTCATGGCTTGCTTTGATTTTTGTCATAGTTAGGTTAAATTTTCTTGTAACAGTCATAAGATGATTGTATTTTAATGTTGCAGAATTGCAGAATATTTTTTCCTGTATCCTTCTAAATTTTCGTGCAATGATTCTATGGTGACTGAATTTTATAATTGCTGAATAGTAGAATATGTTTTTCTGTTTGCTTCATTCTTTTTGGTATATGGTGTTGGTTGTAGGCTTTAAATACTTAGCACTTGTATTCACCAAAATGGGTTCTTCTGTTTGCTTGCTTGTGGGATTTTGGATGCAATTACTTTAGGAATTCAAATTGCCGTTGACAATATGCAGATTGGTAAAGGTTCTGTTAAATTGGAGTTCCCAAGTGGAAGGTTCGGCTATATCTTATTGAGGATTCTGAAGGATCTTTGTTAATATTACTATGGTTATAGCCTATAGGATAATATATATATATATATATATAGCTATTTGTATGAACCAAAGGTGAGTCGCCTTATCAATTCGATGGAAGTTGAGAAGCTAGAGAATGGAAGGGTTATATCTTCATTGCAGTTAGTATTCCATTTTTACACCAAATGCAAAATTTAAGTTAAGCTGGATAGTAAAGTCATTCTGTTCTCTCCTGAAAATAAGGGCATATCTGTTTTCTGACTATGGAAATGGATTCAGTTTCTTGGATGAAATTAAGCTCCTTCATTCTTGTTTGTTGCAAGCTATTTTATAATTTTGAAGCGATTGAGAATCACTATATTATCAAAATAATAAGTTTCCTTGTAATTCATTAGAATACTTGTATCGTCATGAAAAAAAAGAGCATTTTGAGAGACTCGACTTCCAAAACTTTATGGTTTTACATGGGCAACCATCCAAATACTTGGTGATATTCAGAGAATTGAATTAAACTTCAAATTATGAAAAACATTTATCAATAGACCCCAACATATGGGGACTTCTTCCAATTTATATTGTATCTTGTTTTATTCTTTTTCTCTCTTTGCTGTGGGTTATTCATTGGTATTGTCGTGTCTTTGCCAGAGATCAGCTAGTATGTGGAAGTTATTTCTGTGTGGGCATCAGTGGTTGTTTAACATCATCTTATGTGGAACAACTGTATAATTTTAAATTGCAATGCTTGTATCATTTATTCACCCCTTCTTTTCTAGGGGATCAAAATTTTTTAAAGAAGTTGAGTTTCATCTGCAGTAGTGGAAGATCTACGTTTCTTTTGTTGCTAGTGAATTTTTTTACTGGTTGTTGCTGATTAAAATTTTTATTTGGCATTTCCTAGGAGCTTGTAGAACTTCTTTCCATCCTATATGTGCAAGGGAGGCAAGACACAGAATGGAGATATGGGGTAAACTTGGATTTGATGAGGTGCGCTAATTCTTGTGGTTATTAAAGTAGTCATAAACGGATAATATCTATTGATACCTTTATCTTCAGAAGAACTATGATTATCATAATTTTGTTGATGTTATAGTGTTAATTTGAAAATGCTTTCCTTTTGTTGCTTAACTTGTTTTCTTCCTGAACTGCTTCATGTTGTGAGAAATTCTATTCAATGTTTACTATCTTCCTTTGATAATATTTTCTTCACTGCCTATATCTTTTAGGTTGAATTGCGTGCATTTTGCTCGAAACATTCAGAAATCCAGAATGACAGTGCAGCTCAACAGACTGGATATGTTTCATTGGCAGTTGATTCTGTCTGTAACGTCAATATGCAACAACAGATAGCATCAATAGCAAATGAGCCTCACAAGTTAAAAATTAGCCAAAGTAACGGCGATAAATTGGCTGTTCACATTAGAACATCTGATGCGGATCTAAGCAAGCTGGATGGCAATATATTGCACGAAGAATTGTTAGATAATAGGTCAAATGCCAAATCTCAGCCAGAAAGTGGGGATGCACAGCACCCTATAGATAATGATCCATTGGGTAGAAACAACAACCAAGATGTCAATGCTTGTGATTCTCTGAATTTTATCAGGATACTGAAGAAGGTATTCTGAAATTGTGAGTATATTAGCACTGAGAGCTGGACATTTTTTGTTTGGTTTTAGTGATTTTATCTACTTGTGTTTCATGCAGTTAACTGATCTGAGCAAAGTTGATGTAAGAAGCGTGGCTTCAGAGATTGGTGTATCGCCTGATTTATTGAGCAAAATATTCATTGTAATGTGCATTTTCATTGTTTTCTTTTCCTTTTCTATTTCCTATTTTTGGGTGAATGATTTGATTAAAATGCAAGCTAGTCAGTTGCATCCGTTTCTTGCCTGCCCTATCCATTTTGATTGATGCTGGTTTGATCATTTTTTGTTAATCTTAAAAACTTGAAAAGAACAATATGATTTGTGTTTGGGGTTGCTGCATTCCAATTTCCTTTTCCTTTGTGCAGGATAATCACATGGTTCCTGAGTTGCAATGTAAAGTAATGAAATGGTTGAGAAATCATGCCTATATTAGCAGCTTTCAGAAAACTCTGAAAGTCAAAATGAGATCTGGAGTAGCACGAAAAGATGAGGCAAATGTAGCTGATGGTGCAGGTGCTGTTTCGGTAGAGGAGTCTGATATCTCTGGCGTCGGCCCTGTTAAATCCGTTCCACCTCGGAGAAGAACCAAAAGCAATATTCGGATTTTGAATGATGAGAAGTTAAGCTTTTCTAAGGGAAAGATTAACAACAATGGAATAATAACGACTGGTTTGGAAAATGGCCTTCTTGATGGGGAAGACTCAACTGGTCCACGTGGGGAGTCTGTTCTTGATGGAACCGTGAAGGTATTTGTCTTATTTGATTTTTTGTTTGCTTTTGTGATGGAAGTTATAGATTAATCGAAGTTATAGCCATCGTGTAAGTCTAACGACCATGGATTCGCGTGTAGTATTCTGTCAAAGGGTTTTCCTATTTTCGGTTACTGGTAGAATTGGTTACATGCAAATGGTTATTTTTAACAATAATCAGCTCCTCTCTTATCTATTGATATCTTAATATTACTAAACGTTATAACTTTAATTTTAAAGTAAATTGGATGGTTCGATTTTGCGCTCCACTGGACTTTTTGCTACTTCAAGCCACTTATTTTTTTATTTTCTCGTGGCATTAGTCATTTTTGTGATATTAAAGTTCAGCCAAAACAGTACAACTGTATTGTTTTTGATTTAAATACAAATGGGTTATTGGAAATTCTGTGTAAAATAATCTTGTTGTCCCCAAAAGTCAAAGCATCGCTTCTGTTTCAAAAAACGGATGATAACTATTTGTGGTACTAACGACTTTTCAACTGCAGAACTTTCTATATAATGAGTTCTTGCACTAAGACTACTTTCCGATTAGCCACATTTTTGGGTTTTAGTTAAAGAACGTAAAATATCATTGTCAATTGTCATTGGTATACCAGACCCATGCTTGTCATTTCAATTGCTTGTAAGGCGTCCAGTGCTGTATGGAAGTTATATAGTATTCTCCATGTTATGCAGATCACGGTTAATCCAGAGAAGCACCAAGATAATCCCGCAAATGGTTCTCTTAAAAATGAAGGTGGTTGGTCTGGTCACCCATGTAATGTTGCTCTTTGGTTTTCTGGAAATCCATTTTACGCATTTAATTTTAAGCTTTTACCTATTTAAAGTGTTCTTTGGTTTACTATGTTTTTTGTAATAAGAGGAATGACCCAAAAGGAATAAAAATAATAATAATGTGAAGTATTGATATAAAGATAGTAACGAAACATTGACACTTTTCCTTGCCGGGAATCCTTTGTCTGCAAAACTATCCAAGTGGAACAGAACTTGATGAAATTTCAATGAAAAGGCCTACTTTCTTCTTGAATTGTTGAAATTTTTATGGAAAAATTACATAAAATTTAATGAAACGCAAGGAACCTATTATCTGCAAAACTAGCATAATGAAATATAACTCATTGAGATTTTTTTAATGAAAAGGCTTGTACTTTCTTCTTGAATTGTTGATTTTTTTTAATTTTTTTATTTTTGGAAAAATTATGTAAAATTTAATGAAACGTTATGATGTGTTTAATCTACAAAAAACAGGTTATTGTGAACAGTGTTTGCGAGTTGTATTTTACTATTTTTCAAAAGGGTAAAAGCATGGAATATTTGATTGTTCAGCGGGAATATACCAATATTTGCTGTTTTTGTTTGGTAGTATATAACATCACGTAGTTCGGTTTAGGCGGGAGGTTTGCTTCCATGTTTCATTTATTTTTTTATGGCTTTTCACACTCGCCTTTTCCACATGGACAGATGAGCCGTCAAAAGCTTTGACTCAAAGTCTTACCGATGATTGTCACGTTGGGGGCCCCTCAGCAACTGAGCAGAATACTCTTGCAAATTCTGATATGGAGAATAATCGTTCACTCTTGCCGATGTAAGTTTTACGACTCGATTGTTAGTTGTCATATTCAAGTATTGATCTAGAAGAGGATTCTGCATTCTTGCTAATAGCCTTTTTCCTTTCGTTGTTTTCCTGTAAGCTAACAATATTGGTGATTTAGTGAGAAAAAACTGACAATTTCAGTTCCCGTCTTGTAGAAATTGGGAAGCTATGCCCAATTCTTACATACACCCAATTATATACAGCAAATTGATGCAAATAAGAAATGGTGTGCTATCCCAAACTGCATGTCACGAGTCTGATTGTAAGATCCCATCTGATGCTTCTTTGGTATATCCTGTTGGTGTTGGGTGGTTGCTTACTTAATTTGGCAGGTTTAGGTGAAAGAGAAGTTCCACAGTTAGAAGCATCATCTAGTTCAGGCCTTTGTTGTAATAATCACAATCTACATTCAACTTGTGGTGATCAGCCTATCAAGTGTGATGGAGTAAATCTTGATCAGTTGGTCAAGGCGAGAAATGTGGGTCTCCTAAACCTGTCTCCAGAAGATGAAGTGGAAGGAGAACTTATCTATCATCAGCACAGACTGCTTTGCAATGCTGTTTCCAGGAAACACTTTAGTGGTCTGTACTTTGTCCTGTTATGACTCGTCTCTATTAATTTGGGTGCTGCTCCGTTTCTGATTGTAGATTTGCATAATGTGCATTTTTTTGTTGGGTGCGTCATAGTTTGTGGTATCTTATTGTATCAATTTTTGTGCGTTGCTACTTTCTGAGCAGATGATTTGATGCGTAAGGTTGGTAGGAGTCTTCCACAGGAGATTGATGCATCAGGAAAACAAAAATGGGATGATGTGTGTGTTAGTCAGTATCAGTATGAGCTTAGGGAAGCAAAAAAACTGGGAAGAAAAGAAAGACGGCATAAGGAAGCTCAGGCTGTATTGGCTGCTGCAACAGCTGCAGCTGCAGCTTCCTCTAGGTTATCATCCATTAGAAAAGATGCCCTAGAAGAACCTGCACAGCAGCAGGTATTATTTCTGCCTGTGCTTCAGTGAAGCATGACAAAATGTTTATTTCTATTTTTTCATTAATATATCTGTACAAATTTTTTGGCAGGATCTTTTGAAGATGAGTGCATCTGATGGAAGGTCCACGTTATACTCTCAGTTGAATCCTCGAGTGAAAGAGATTTTTTCAAGATCTGCTGTTATAAGGCCATCGTCAGATACGAACTCTGATATTTCCCAGTTAGCTCCTGACTTTTCCAGAGAACATCCTCGGACGTGTGACATCTGCAGTCGGTCTGAGACATTTCTCAATGCAATTTCAGTCTGTTCGAAATGCAAGGTTTTACTCTTTACACATCATACTTACAATATTGATACTTGTTCTTATTTCTTATTTATCATGCATAATTCTTGCTTTTTGTCTGACAGGTTGCAGTTCACTTAGATTGTTATTGTAGTATCACAAGCTCAATGGGGCCATGGCATTGTGAATTATGTGAAAACTTGTTTTCTTCTAGGAGCTCTGGACCTCCAACTACTAATTCCTGGGAGAAGCCTTATTTTGTTGCAGAATGTGGTTTATGTGGTGGGACTGCAGGTGCTTTTAGAAAGTCAGTTGATGGTCAATGGATTCACGCATTCTGTGCTGAAGTAAATAATCCTCTTTCATCTTTTGCTACTCATTCGCCACCATCTGTCATTGTCATCCTTTTCATCTTCATTAAATGTTTGTTTTATTTTTCTCGTGATAGTGGGTGTTAGATTCAACATTTAGAAGGGGACAAGTAAATCCTATTGAGGGAATGGTAAGAGAATTTACAATAAGGGACACTTTTGTACTTGTGATCCTAGACTTTTTATCTGGTATTTATCACTGTCGTTTGTTCTGTTACATACCAGGAGAAGGTGTGCAAGGGAAGTGAACAGTGTATCGTGTGCCTTCGGAAACATGGTGTCTGCCTTAAGGTGAAGATTTTTAAGAGTTGTGGCCTGCCTTTCTAACTTTTTGTTCCGCTTTTCTCTCTCTCTCTCTCTCTCTCTCTTCATCATGGAACTTAATTTATTATTGTAAATGTTCAGTGTAGTTATGGTCACTGTCAGAGCACATTCCATCCTACTTGTGCTAGAAGTGCTGGTTTCTACATGAATGTGAGGACTGATGGAGGCAAATTGCAGCACAAGGCTTATTGTGAAAAACATAGCATGGAACAGAGATCGAAGGTTGATATTATTTCTTTTTTGCCTTGGTTATTTGTTCTGATTGTTTGTTTATAATCTAACATTGATAGTTTTTACTTGATATACTCGTGCAGGCTGACATTCAGAGGTATGGAGTCGAAGAATTTAAGGGTCTTAAACAAGTCAGGGTATGTTATCATAACTACGTACATCTTATAATCTATAACAAAGCATTTTGGTGCAAGCTGTGTACACATGTATGGTTTATATTTTGCTAGTCTTAATTAGTTATCTTCCCAAAAATAAAAGAATGCGTCTGCATAAACTTGCCAAGTCTATCGCTTCAGATGTGTTGACTAGATTTTATGAGAGAGCAATAAAGTGCAGCCATAATTATAATAAATGGCCAGTCTTGCTGGAAAAGCAGTTAACCGAACTTGGCACGGTCCTATTACGCTTCTGGACCTGTTCACAATCGAACGGACCAAGAACAGTCCTACCTATTCCCAGTCCTGTTGCTCTCTTGGATCCGTGAACAATTGAACCGCCTAACAATAGTTCGACCTAGCCGATTACTGTGTAATCCACAGACTGGTTCTTTCATAATTTTGAATGACTATTGACGGTTATTATAAAAATATTTCGTTAGTTTTTAATTAATAAATAACTACTGTATGATTTATTATTCAGTACAAAAACAAAATATTTCAATTTTTTTATAAATAAATACCGTATGATTTTCTAATATGTAGAGAAACAGATTTTAGCAGAAAAGAACCTAACAACTGAAAATTTTAAATAGAAAAGTAAAATAAGATAATATATGAGCATTGCAAGTTTTAAGCAATTTGTAGAATAGGAAATCATGATAAGGATGATGTACAATATCATTTTCGAATCAAAATTAAGCCCTTTTGATCCCTGTTATTTTTTTTGATAGGTAATCGCGTAATTTTATAAATCAAAACCAAAAGTTAATACACAAGGAGTGCATCCTTGTTATTTTCAAAATACATTTTTCTCTCCCTTCTTTTCAACCACACATTCTTCAATAAAATAATATTACACGCAAATACAAATTTTTTTCTTATTTTTTAACAACACATACTTCATCAATCTACTCTTTCAAAATGCATTCTTAGCCAAATATGTGGCTCAAATAGGTGCTGAACAAATATTTCCTTCACCTTATATTTGAACGTCTTATAATAGCTATATAATATATGTTCAAAATGTCAGTAAGTTGTATAAATTATTACTTCATGCTAGAGGGAAGAAACATGACACAGAATAAAATAAAAAATATAGTACCTTTCTCATGAATGACAAGCCAGTTAAAACTTCTAATTTACCCTCAATAAAAAAAAAATAATGCCTTACCGAACTCAGCATTGACCCATTGATTAAGCCAGTGACCTAATAGGGTCAATGTCCAGTTGAGTGTCAACTATGAATTGAACACTATAAATATAAAGGCTTGGATGTTATTTTCGTTGAAGAATGATTTCTGCTGTTTTTTATTGATCTCCCTTGAGACCACAAGTCTTACTTTTGACGCTGTCTTGTTTTGGAGTTAATGAATGGTGTTGATGCAGAATGGGATAGTCAGAGTAGAGGGAGATTGTAGGAAGAATTCAATATTGTTCAATAATCAGAAGTCTGCATAATTAGAAAAACCCACTCCTATTTACTGAAATTCCATAGTAAAAATGGAAATTTACCAGACCAATAATAATGGGTTTTTTCCTAATTTGAACCCGATAGTTATGAAAAATAAATAAATCTAAACACAATCAAATAAATGAAAACAAATCAAAATATACTTCTATTCTTGTGCCTAAAAATAAATTTTTGATGTATGGAAAGTCCTTTAAGAATATCCATATTAGTATCTTCATCACGTGGTCAGTCTGGGAAATTTGATCGGCAGTGGTTAGTGATGGACCGAGCGGCAAATGATCGAAGTTAAAGGGTTATTTTGGAGTTATATTACGGTGATGTTATTTATAGGTGCTGGTCAGCAGTATGTATTAATGCTGCAGGGGATGCTATCATGAGGGAAGATCGACGACTGAGGTGAGGTGAAATGGAAGTGGCTAGCTCCTAGATCTGAGATAAGGAAATGAATGAAAGGTTGCTTTGAATTGTTTTTAGCAACAATTTTACGGCTGCTTAAGGTCTTCAAGCTTGTTGGTGGGCTGAGCTGCAATAATGATCCAAGATGATGAATTATAAACAGAATGGGTTAATGCCGCAGTGAGGATTGCTATGATGAAGGGAGTTCAATGACTGAGGTGAGAGATGGAATGGAAGTGGGGAAACGAATGAGAGGTTACTTCGAATAGTTTTTTCCAACAATTTTGGTGCTGCTTCAGGTCTTTAAGCTTGTTTATGTAATGGTGGTGGTGGCGCAGACCCGTGATGCTGAAGATCATGGATTGAAAATTTGAAATTATAGAGATGGAGAGGAAGGAGACACCGAGACAGGGTTTCTCTTTGCAATTGGGTCATGTCTTTACAATGTCAATATTTATCATGAAGATTCTGATCTTGGTAAAAAATGAAGATAGGAGTTGCAGTTAGCTTGGTGGAAGAACGAATTGGTTCATCTTTGGAGATAAAAATTGGTTCTTTCTTTTTGTTGGTCTTTTTATGCAAAGGGTAGAGGGTTTATGAATCATTTTGGAATATTTTTTTTGTTAATCCATCTCAACACTGAGGGGAGGGCAATGTTATTTTCTGAACCTTAGTATGTCTACCTTCAATTGACCCTCAGGGAGCTGCATGTATCTTTTTTCTTTTTATTTATTCTTAATCTCTAATGACGAAATCCAACTCTGTACGTTCCTTTTTTTTATAACAGTATTGATATTAATCTTCTTGTTTGGAGTTTCTAGAACATGAAGAGAATGAATGTGCCGGTTTTTCTTGTGTCTTCGTTAATAATTTAGTTGTCAATGTTATTCCTTGTGTTCTTATGGATGACTGTTTCTATGGCCGTTCATCTTATTTAAATAGACTTGTCTTTTACCTGCTTATTCTTTGTTTTATTTTCTTGGTTGGCTGGCTCTGTTGTTTAAAAAACAACCACAAATCAGCTTTGTGTTTGTTGGTTTATGTTATTGTATTGCCTGTTATCTTTTTGTGGCTACTTGGAACTCTTCATTTTGATGGATTTGTTCTCTTTGTACTATGGATTATTTTTTGCAGGTTGAATTGGAAAGATTGCGTCTTCTATGTGAAAGAATTGTCAAACGAGAGAAATTGAAAGTAAGCCTTTGCTTAACACTGCCAATGTTCATAGTTACCTCCACCTCGATCGTCTACCACCGTACTGATCTTTTGTGGTCCCTTTCTTTTCTCTTTCTAGTTTTCTTTCAAACAGAAGTATATCGCTGCTGCTATGTTTTTCTGTATAAAATGTGCCAATTTGGCCTTTTTGGTGGTGTTCTGTCACTGTCACCTGAACGATCATTTTCTTCTGTTCTGTGCTTTGCAGCGTGAATTGGCTCTTTGTTCACATGGTATTCTTGCTTCAAGTCGAGGATCTGTTCTGTCTGCTTTGGCTCGTCATCCTTTTTATCAACCTGATGTTAGTTCAGAATCTGCTACAACCTCAATAAAGGGTTATACCACTGATGACTACAAACCAGGAAGTGAAATAGTGCAAATAGCAGATGACGTGACAGTAGATAGCACAACTGCAGGTAAAAGGCGAGTTAGGCTTCCCGTGTCCATGGACAATGACAGAAAAACAGACGACAGTTCTACATCCCAAAACCTTTCAACGCCAAAACCTATTGAGAGGATTTCATTTTCTGGGAAGCAAATTCCGCAGAGACTTTCTGTTGCATCAAGGAATGTTTCGGATGACGCGGAAAAGCGTTCAAAATATAGAAAAGTAAGTGTTTGTTTGTGAGGGTTGTGATTTGAGTTTTCTCTTCTTTCTTTCAAGCATCATAGTCAATTGCTAGTACTTGAAATAATGCAGCATACTGAAACTTTGGCAAAAGAGTTGGTGATGACATCAGATCAAGCATCTATGAAGAATCAGCGGCTACCTAAAGGATTTGTTTACGTTCCAATTCGATCCCTTCCCAAGGACAAGGAGATTACTCCAGATTCGAGTTCGCAAGAACCAGCAGAACAAAATGGGTAGCTTGAGTCTTTGGAATCTTAGATGCATTTCTGGATGTCGGAAAATTCCCATTGTGGAATGTTCTCTTTCTTGGCACCAACATGTACGGTGCTCGAGAAAGGCAGGCCTTCGTCTTCATGGTTGGGATGAGGAAGGTTGTACATCAGTACATGCATTGTCTGAATACATTGTACAGTGGGTTGGGGAAATATTACCATTGCATGTATCTCAAGCGGCTCAATTTGCTTAAGTTAGGTTGCTTTCTAACCAAATTTTTGTTTCTTTCTTTCCCCCTGCTGGAAAGGGCAATGGAAGGTATGCTTCTTGTAATTGTATACATCTGTCGGAAGGTATTGCCTATTCCCGGGCTTTGTAAAGTCAGTGTAAATATGAACTCGTATGTCAAAACGTTCTAAAAGAATTTGCCCAGCAGAAAATTGATAATAGAGTAAACATCATTTTTAGCCCTTCCTTGTCTAATGTTCAAAACATCTTTTAGAAATAACACATTTTTACAATAAAATATTTTGCACGTAAAATAAAAAAAAATTACACACTTTTTAGTCAAAATTCTCCAAAAAATCACTTTTAACTCATTTATGCCAAATAATTCTTTTTAATAACAGGGGCTTTGTATGCTCCAGTGGACCAGTTGGTTACAATTTTCTGCTTTCTTTCATTGTTCACCGGTGTAATTTAATTCTCAAACCACCGGAATGGTGAATTTTTTTGCCTTAATTTTTTTATTTTTTACCCTTTTTAAAGCAAGCAATCATTTCCAAATCTTTTTAGTTTTTACCCTTTTTAAAGCAATCATTTCCAAATCTTTTTAGAAACGAGTTCGGACGAAGAGAAAAGAAATTTCACTTCAAATAGACCTTTCCAAATGCTTCGTCACTCATTTGGCAGGGTTTATAAATTTGCTTGTTTATTGTAGAAGAATTTCTTAAGGAAGTTATCGTAATTGTTAAAAAAATCCTTCTAATGGAAAGAATCACTTTTATAAATTAATTAATCGGATTGAAAAATATCAAACCGAGTCCTTAAAATGCTCTACTTCTTCCAAAACACACTTTAAGATCTTCCATGAGAGGTACTCTTGCCTTTAGAAAATCGCTACTAAAATTCACTAAAAATTGATTCATCATAAATACTCGAAATCGGTAAATGCTCAAGGCTATATAAAAATGTTTGTTAAATCTACTCACGGCCATTGTGCTTTATGCAGTGTCACCATTGTCATCCAAATTTATTTTGATACTTTATATTTAGTGTCATGATGAACACTCAAATTGTTTTTGATTTATCATGACCGCCCAATTTTATATAAACGTTTCAGTCAAGTCATCCAATTATTATCGCAACAACAAAAACACACAAACACAAAATAATCCACACATAATTATTACCACAAAAAAAGGATAAGGAAAAAAAAAAAAGAACACTTGTTATGGTAAGTCGAATATGTATCAATTTGCATTCAATCTTCTTGAAAAAAGTGAGTATATAGTTGACTTTGGCATGATTTTTAAGTGAGACTCGTTTGGCTATTTTGGAAAATCAAGATTGATTTGTGTTCTCCTCCGTGAGTTTATCGAAATCATATATTTATTTGCCAAAATTGATGTTCGGATGAATGAGAAATTGAAATTCAAAGTGTGCCACTTAAAATGAGTTTATGTTGGTGGGAAACTAAAAAAATATGGTTGTTCCACATAGGAAGTTGATGAAACTAAAACCACTTTATAAAAGATTACACTTTATAATGGTGTAATAATGTGTAGCATAAATGCTCTCTCCACGTACGCGTGTAGGGGGTGCAAATCATGGACTGAAATATGTTTCGGACCTTGAACTTGTGTGTTGGTGCGACCCGCGTACACAAATGTC
>CAIGRH010261295.1:0-12306 GCA_903798295.1 Fraxinus nigra | reverse complement strand
TCAAATAATGACTTCAAAATCGACTATAAATTGGAGACCAAATTCTAATAGGATTCTGCACTCAACTTCAAATAGGAGTCTTCTATATAATAAACACATTTTATTATTTGCAATAGGAGTCCTCCAACTTTTGACTTTAGAGGCAATTACCTAACAATGTGTACGTGCTAGTTTAAAAATATAGCAAAAACTCGAGCACGTAAATTCAGTATTCAAGTCTAAATTGTATGCAGTAAAGAGAGATGGCGAATCTCGTTGTATCACTAACTTCATATGTTGTGTGATTGTTTGAATGAAATTTCCTCATCTAACAATTTGAACATAAGGTCTCAAAAAGAACCATGTCGGGCCAATTAGGCCCAAGTGAGCCAAAATCCATGTTTGGCTAAACCCGGCCCAAGACAAAGGGGGTCAACCGGAGATCATATTTTGCCAAAAATATAATTATTATATTTTTTTACACCGTAGTTTCACTTTTTTTCCCCCTCTCTGTGTAACAAAAGTGTATCGTGTTTGCATAACATCGTATGCACATTCTGTCAGGTTAATTCTATGATCAATATTGAAACACCATTGTCGTCACTCATTTCTACTTTCTACCGTAGCTCCACTATCGATGTCGAAACCACCATCAATTCATCAATGCCGAATTAAAATGTCACCCCATCTTACCACCACTTCCATTATTGAGGCAACATCACAACTAACAAGAATCTAAATGTCATCACACTCGTCGTTGTCACGATGACGATCGGATCTAATAAATCATGTAGTTGTACTTCATCCTCGAGGTCTTTGCAAGAAAGAGGGGGTAGCGGAGTTCGTGCCGATGAAGCGGGGGTCGAATCAGTGCTCCGATTGCAAGAGGAATGTAGGTTTGACCGAATTTAATGTAGATGTGGCAAGCTTTTCTACACCGATCATCATTATTCCAACTTCCATGAGTGCAATGACAACTACAAGGTCGCCGAATGAGTGACCATTATGAAATTTCATCTCCGCTAGATCAGTCTAAGCTTCTACATCCTAGTGTTAGGGCTTGGGAAAAATCCGCTTAACAAACAAACTGACCCGATAAGTAAAATATCCAACCCACGAATAATATTTATACTTTTCATGGCTTGACATTTGCTTGTTGGATTACTATGATGTTTCACTTTGTTAGCTAAATTTGTGCTTGATGGAAACTATAATGGAAGTTTTTATTGTTGGTATATCTAATGACTTGTATGGAGTTTGGTATGTTGAGTAAATATCGAATTTTGTTGATCAAATCTTGAGTTTGAAGTTAGGCAATCAATCAAACTAGAGATTTACATGAAAAAACTCGACCGCATCATATATTGAGGTTTTTGTACAAATCTCGAATTTGTTCGAATATTTAACTACAAACTCAAGATTATACAGCCAACTCGATATTTTCTCAACATACTCAACTTTTGCATGCAAATTTGAGATTTGCCTAGCAAACTTAAAAATCTTCATAGCAAATTTTTTATTTGACATGCTAATTCGCCAAATATTTTTAAAATTCAATATTTATTTATTTTTAATTAATCTGGGCCCAAGATCAAACCGATAATACAATTCAGACAAAACCATATTGAATCAATTTGGGTTGGTTCAATTTCTGCACTAGAATCGATCGTTTCTAACATCAATTCACCTAAATCTACTTGGACCTTTTTTGGTGTCGGGTTGGGCCTAAAATCGACCCATCCAAGCCAATCCCATGCCCAGCATATTTGTAATAATGATGGGCATAACTTTCTCAATAAATAAATGTTTAAATTAAATATTGAGCTCTGGTAAAGATGAAAATTGGGGCGAGCTACTTGCAACTTGAATCGCCTTGAAGGCGGGTTTTGGGGATGAGCTGAGCTTAAACAAACACATGGACTTGAACGGGCAAACGAGCGAGCTCTTAAGTGGCTAGCTTTGAGTTTGTCAAATCGATAATACAAATTGAATAAACCCAAATTGAAACCTTTGGGTTGGTTCAATTTTTGCAGTGGGATTGATCATTTTGAACATCAATTCACCTAAAATCGACTTGGATGTTTTTCGGTGTCGGATTGGGCCTAAAATTGACCTATTCTAGACCAATCCCATGCCTAGCATATTTGGAATTATGATAGGCATAACTTTCCCAAAACAAATGTTCTAGTTAAATATTAAGCTCTGATGACTCGACTTGCCTTACGGGCGAATCGAGCTTAAAAAGACACACCGACTTAAACACGTCATCTTGTGAACTCTCAAGTGGCCATTTACGAGTATTGCGTAGGCAGCCACTATGTAGCAAGTGCCAATACTGTGCCATCAAATCAGATTCAGACATCGTTTGGTTGCTTGAATTTTAAATTTTTTTTTCTTTTTTAAATTACAGAAAAAAATTTACTCCATGTCTGTCACCCATCCTTTCAAAACCGTTTTTTCTACCCTCATTTTCAATCACATTCGCAAAATAAAATATTTAACACGTAAATTCAAAAAAATTCTACTCTTCAATTATACGTTCTCCAAAAATTTATTATTTTGAATAATAAATTTTTGGAGAATAGCCTCACTGGAATTACAACTCCAGTTTAGATGGCTCTAAATGATAAATTAAATGAAATGTGAAATTAAATACTTCACATATCATTTAAAAACACATCAACGACATCTAAGTTGAGGTCTTAGATTGGAGTTGTAAACTCAATGAGGCTAAATAATATTATTCTTATTCAAATGAGTAATGCTATCCATCCCCAGTGTGTTTACAAATATTCTAGTTAAATATTAAGCTCTGATAACTCGACTTGCCTCACAGGCGAATCGAGCTTAAAAAAACACACCGACTTAAACATGTCATATTGTGAACTCTCAAGTGGCCATTTACGAGTATTGCGTAGGCAGCCACCATGTAGCAAGTGTCAATACTGTGCCATCAAATCAGATTCAGACATCTTTTGGTTGCCTGAATTTCAATTTTTTTTCCTTTTTAAATTACAGAAAAAAAATGTACTCCATGTTTGTCACCCATCATTTCAAAACTGTTTTTTCTACGCTCATTTTCAATCACATTCACGTTGGGGTTACAATTCCAGTTTATGTAGCTCTAAATGATAGATTAAATGAAATGTGAAATTAAATACTTCACCTATCATTTAATGACACGTTAACGACACCTAAATTGAGATCTTAAATTGGAGTTGTAAACTCTAAATAGTATTATTCTTATTCAAATAGATGACTATCAAACGGGGGTGCTTAATTTAAGAAATTTCACGGGACGAGTGGCTCGTGAGTCAGCACCGCTAGCCCACCTATAAGCGAGGCCGTGGGATAATAGGCGGAGTCGCGCCAAGTGTAGTTAATAGAGCAAAAGTTAAAGCTCAAACCGCTAACCGTCACTCAAATCAAATCATCCATTCCCACAGCGCCTCCGCCACCACCGCCGCTGTCCTAAAACCCTGAAGTTAAATCCAATAAATATCAATTTCACACTCTGTAGCTGAAGAACAATGCAATCACCATGTATAAACGCCTGCAAAACCCTCAGTAGTCTCTTACTAACACACAGCCAGCAACAATTCCCTTTCTCTTTTTGTACTCGTAGGCGCAATTCCTATCCCCTTGTTTCGTGCAATTTCGACAAGAGAAATAACAATCGGAGTCCCAGTGTCAGTAAATATAGTGGGAAATTCAAGTTTAACGATACTAATAGAGAGAGAGTGAAAGTCAAGGGCAAAGAAAATGTTTGGAGCATTGACAACGAAATAGCGAAAGCAGATAAAGAGAAGGATAAATTGAGGAGGAAAAAGAGAGGAGGGAGAAGAATGAAGAATTCCAATAGGAAAGGTGATAGAGTCACGGTGTCTGGTTCCATGTTAATGGAGGTCGAAACGGTTTTGCAGACTCAGGTATTTCTCATTACTCTACTTTTTTGGAAATAATTCTTTCGATATTTTAATTAATTTCATGATGGTGATAATGCTTAGATATGTTGAAGACAAGATATAAATGAATATAATTAACAGCTCGTGCTTTAATAAGAGATGGTTATCGTGGTATGATATCCACGCAAAAGACTTGGGTCCAGGCCTCGCCACTACCATTCGTAAAATTGTGTACGAGTTAGATATTTGATCAACAAATGAATGTGGTATGCAAATTTAGATGAGATGGCCGTGCCCTTCAGAATTGTGCCACTGTATCCTTAATAAGTGCTATATGGTTTTGGTCGAAATTTAATGGACATGGTATAGAGCTAGACTCGCTCTCCCAGATGAAATTTCTCCTACACTCACTCTGTATAACATAGTGTTCCTTCATTATACATGTTCATAGCCAGTATGGACTTGTTTCAGCGAAATCAGTACATTTAAGTTACGTAAGCAATGAATTAGAATAGAGTTTATCTTATAACCATTTTTTTGCCTATATATTGTTAAATGTACTTTTCAAATTTGTTTCAACGATGCGTGGTTATGAACAGATNGCCCTTCAGAATTGTGCCACTGTATCCTTAATAAGTGCTATATGGTTTTGGTCGAAATTTAATGGACATGGTATAGAGCTAGACTCGCTCTCCCAGATGAAATTTCTCCTACACTCACTCTGTATAACATAGTGTTCCTTCATTATACATGTTCATAGCCAGTATGGACTTGTTTCAGCGAAATCAGTACATTTAAGTTACGTAAGCAATGAATTAGAATAGAGTTTATCTTATAACCATTTTTTTGCCTATATATTGTTAAATGTACTTTTCAAATGTGTTTCAACGATGCGTGGTTATGAACAGTTGTGTGTATTTATATGGTTGTATATTCACTTGTGTCTCTAGGTAAAATTGCCGTATGACTGAAATCTTTACAAACTGATATGCGTAGTATGGAATAATTGGAACTTGCACCATTTCATATCAGTGGGAAAATGTTGCTAAATTCTAGGCATTATATCATATATATGTGCATTATATGCATTTTGGCTTGTAATGTCTCGAAATAATCAAATTTCTTGAGGCTAGCTAGCTCTCATATTAGGAATTAATTTTGAGCAGGAAATGTTTGGGGTGAAACTGTAGAGTGTGGATCGATGCTTATGGTCATGCCATAACTTGGTGAAAACCTTACAGATTATAGAGGATGAGGAATATGTATACAATCCTAGGGCTTCGACTCTTTTGAAATGATAATGAATATTTGGGCTGTTTGAGATGCTGCTAAAATTTCGTTATAATCAAATATTTATCCACAGTAAGTTTTTTTATAATATATTTAAGTTTGACTTGAATGTGGAGGATGTAAATGCAATGTGTTTTAGCATTAGAAGCTAGTATGCTAAAAGTCCTCAGCAGTTGAACTTTTTCTGGGTTGATGATGAAAAGTATAGTTAATTTTCTGCAGAATTTCATATATTTTTCCTTTCTGCGAAATTTCTGCTCTATGGTGGCCTTAAAAATTGGTGATCGGTTGTGGTTATGTATGACACAACTAAAATTGAAATCTGATAGCAACACAAGTAGAATCCAAAAACTCTATCTTTCTATGAGTATTTTTATGATGAAGTCCAAGTAATTTGGGCATGCTTGAAGTAGGATGAAATTTTGGTCCTAACATGAAATCAAATTTGCGAAAATGGAACCACTAAATAAAAACCTTATTTAACTTCAGTTTCAAAAGTACATTTGGCCAAACAAATATTACCTTCAAATAATGGTGATATTCTTTCAGGAACCAGTTATTCGACCTGCATGGAATACATTTACAAGTAGTATCAGTGGCATATGGAAGGGAGTTGGAGCTGTATTTTCTCCAATCACTGCAGAAATGGAGCCAATTGAGATAGGGAGAAAGGATGAGAACCTATTTGACTGCTATACCCTTTCCTATATCAAGGCAACATCGCCTTCTTCTGGGGCTCAGAAATCTCAAGTACAAAGAAAAATAAATTGGATTACATTGAATCCTTATGGTGAAGCTCTACTTCATGGAAGCAGTAATGGAAGTCAAGAGAATTCCATAGACCAATCCATGACGGGAACATCCCATAAAAAATTAGCAGGTCACTCTCTGCCAAAACTTGAGTCCTTTGACCTTTCCAGGAGTGATGTGATGGAAGAAGATGTCATGGGAATGGAACCTGGCCTTGTCTTCTTCGAGGTAAAACTAATTCAACTCGTTGACTTTATTCCGTACTTTTCAGTAGTTTAGAAAAGTACTTAATTATTATCGTAGAAGATGAAATATTGTTTTAGCCCTTGTTTGAAAGTGATATTTGAAAGTCACTTTCCTCCATACTCATTTTCGGCCCCACATTCTTAAAAAAAAATGGATGATAATAAAGAAAAAATATTATTTTTCACGTTTCTCCGCAACTTTTCCCCACTTTCTAACTACACATTCTCCAAAGCAAATCATTTTTCAAACACACTTTCACCCAAGCACTTAATAATATTACAGCATAATAGTGGATAATGGAGGATACATAGTAATCATATCATCAAGATGATCTTCCACTTGCCTGAACTAAATAAATAGGGTGTTTGAAAGAAAACACGTCATTATTAAAAAATTTCAGTGCTCCTTTTGCAGGATGGATCTTATTCAAGAGGCCCAGTTGATATTCCCGTGGGAGAAATTGATGAATCTAAATATTACCTTTCCCCAACTTTCAAGTTTGAACAAGTATGTCTGTCTCGGCATTTAAGTTTTCAATGTTCTTTTTACTTATGAATTACTACTGAACACAGTATTTTCTGTGTTCTCTTTCCTTTATGAATTACTATTGAACATAGTATATTCTATATTCTCTTTTCTTCTGGATAACGGTTGAACATAGTATTAACTTAGCTATGGCAAGTAATCATGGGCATAAAATATTTCCCATCTTGCCAATGATGTATTTTCTGACTGCCAGTTTCTCGCTTTTTCTCCAGGAAGATGAAAATGATAGATGATTATAACATGTTAAAATAATGTTTAAAATTGTGCATAGAAGTTAATTTATAATCTTGAAATGTTATCATGCATGTCAATTTTAACATGAACTACGATTCATGACTAAAGCTGATTTCCTTATCAATTTTGTGTTCATGCAAAGTATTGGTGCTACTCTCCCTTTCTCTTCAAATATGTTCTACTTGGATATTGTTGTTCCTCTAATGTACTTCTTTAGGTCTGTGCAAGTCATTCCTACCACCAAACTTATTCTCATTAGGAGCCATCTGTACTTGTTGACATATATTTCTTATTTTTTCCATTTTAATACAGCCACATAGCTGTTCGTCTGGACATTTTGCCCTGAAGATACTAATTAGACGTTCTGTGGGAATCACATAGTTTTTCTTTTTCAAAAAGGAAATTTCTCTTTTCTAATAATTTGTTCTATTCGTGGAGGTCCTTCTTGATTACCTACTTATTCCCTCTTTATTACGCAAGTGAGGATGCTTTCTTAATTTTTAATGTTCGAAATCCTTAGGTGCTGCTCGTTAATCTCCACCTCTTTATTTTCCGTCTTTAATGGCCTAGTATTTTTCAAAGCCAAGATTGGTGATTCTTACTTTTGATAATGAAAAATAAATGTTCTGAAAAATTAAACGCAACTTATTATGTAGATTAAATTTGTTCCATTAATAAATTTTTGTAGTGTTTTGTTAAACAGTCATATATTAGATAGATATTTTTAAGTTTCTTCACTGACAAATCAAGCTGCTATCTCCCAAAACTTGCCTGAAGGCAGCAGCCGGCAGGGCTCTGTTTGCTTCTGTATCCATATTTATTTTTATCTAATGGTTGGGGGATAACCATTTTGGAATTTAGATCTTCTTATATTTATATATTTCTTTTAAAACCTTTTAAACGGCCTATGGCTTTTAAAAGAACGTATACATCCAATAGCAATATTTTGAAATTTTAGTTTTCTTATACTAAATTCCATTCCATGTAATGGAGCCATTTTATACCCAAGAAGGAGAATTATTATGTTTTCTTTGTTTCCTTTCTAGTGCTTGGTTAAAGGGTGCCACAAAAGACTGCGAGTGGTGCATACTATAGAGTTCAGTAATGGGGGTTCAGATATCCAAATTATGAGGGTTGCAATTTATGAAGAACAATGGGTTGGTCCAGCCAATATCTCTGACAACAGGTACCATCTTCCATTAAAGAATAAAATTATTTTTTTCCCCTACAATTTGGATGATGCCAATATGTTCCAAGGTTCCTTGATCCCCTTAGAAAATTTATTGCTAAAATTTGTTTTAACAATAAGTTACTTTGCTTTGCAATAACAAAGTTGTGATTCTACATTATGATGATATTATAACTTGATTTGGGGGTAGGTCATTCAATTTGAAAAGTCTAGCCGGAAGGGGAAATCTCTACAGGGATTAGCTACGTGATTGTTTAGATTATGTGAGTTCCTTTGAAATTTGAGAAAAATGATTACTTATCTTCTTCTTCTGAGTAATTATTTCTTCGGTCCTTTGGGCCAAATATTAGGGAATCCTATCTTCCTTTTCTTGGCTTAGTGATGCATACACGAGTGCCCCAAAATTCATCAATTCTGTTATGTTGATTACACATTCAGAGAGTCAGCTCTTAAATTTTCAAGAAGAGCTTTTATTTGATTACTTGGAGTGGAAACATTTTAGTTATTGTAATTCCTTTATTTCCTGCTAATGATAGCAAAAAAAAAAAAGCAATTTCAATTTGTAACTGTGCCGTCTATTGGATTAGAACAAAAATATGTTTCAAAAACATAGGGAAACTGCTTTGAGAGTTTGAAGACGTTGGGAAAATGTTTATTCTATCAGAAAATGCATCTCTCTCTGTCTCCCATAAACTAGTGTGTTTTTGTGAATATTGATATGTTACCTTGTCATATTTTCCTTTTCATAGAAGTAATATTTTAATCCTTAGTTTTCAATATATATTCATTTTAGTTTTGGGGATTATCTTGTTTCAGTGTAACCAGTGTATTTTCCCGCCTAATTTGTTTTTTTTCGCTTCTGCTTGTATCTACTTTGATGAATCTGCCCTGCGGTTTATTTGTTCAGGATTCAGGTTATATTAATCCAAGTTTGAAGTTCGAAATTATAATACGAATGCCTCTACTTCCTTTAGACGTTCCTTTCTTTTCTCTTCTCCATAACTTTTTTACAATTATGACAGTGACCTCGAGGCAGACTTGAAGCCATTTTCTCAGAGAAAAAGAGTTCAACCATCAGAACTGACAGGCTCCTGGAAGGTTTTCGAGATGAGTGCAATTCCTATCTATGGTGAAGAAGAGATTGCAGCCGAGGAAAGTAATGGCACACCATACGTGTATCTCTGCACCGAGAATCTAAAAAAAAGAAGCTTGCCGGATAATCCAGTTTACTTTGGAGAGGAAGAGATGCTGGACATGCAAGATGTTACTGTCATGTGGCTGCCTGGAGGCGTTACTGCCTATGTTGACGTGAATAAGGATGGAATCCTTTGTATTGGTGTTGGATGGTATTCGGACGAGGGAATCAACCTTGTTATGGAAAGGGACTATGGATTAGATGGGAAACTGAAGGAGGTTCGATGGAAATCTGAAATGAAGAGAAGATGGACTAATCCACCTCCCATGTAAATTTGCCACCGTGTTTAGCTATTTTGCTTACTCGCCTTCCATGCTTTGAGATCCAGAGATTGAAGGGAATCAAATGCAAGCTATTCCTTACTTTTTTTTCAATAAAAAGGTCAGGTATCATTTGGCTCTTGTGTACACCTTTGGTTCTTTGTGATTGCTACCTTTTCTGATGCAAAGTTTACTTCCATATTTTGACGTCTTTCTCAGTGTATTATATCCAATCAGTAGGCACTTATGTGCATTTGAAGAAATAAAGAGTCATATCATTCAGCTATTTCATATTAGAACTTTCATAGAATGAAGTCTTTGCCTAGTTGTAATGTACATTAAGGTAGAATTAACTAAAAGAGATTAATAAATTCAAATTTAACACCATTGATTATGTTAATATTATAGATATGTCATTTTTAATAGCGACAAAAATTATGGGCATTTCGTATTTCCTCATTGTGGATTGCACTAGAGATTAATGGGATTAAAAGTTGAATGTTCAATACTACAAACGAAACGCATGGTTGACAATACTTATCTAAATGGTAAAAAAATTGCCATCAATTGGCTGCTCAAAATGGTTACAATAAAAAGTGAAAGAGCCTCACAGAGTCTCCAATTTGAGTGGAACTTTTAGCAATAACTTCAATTTGAAGTGTGGAGCTTTATAGTTGCTTCCTCGAGACCAGAAAAAGGCCGTACATGATATGAATCTGGTATTCGCCTGTGTCCATTTTCCACCAAGTATGGAAGTATATATTCTTTCATTTCACCATAAGAAATTTCAAGATGATGACCAGATGCTTTCAAAAACTTCACCTTCCCGGCTTCATTCAATGATTTCATACCGATCCAATCTTCGGTATAGAGGGTAGTCTGCAAGGGGTTCAAAATGCACTATCGTTAGCACAATCAAATCTTTGAGACAACAGTTAGGGATGTCGAAATGGGCCAGGCCATTTGGCCTGCTCGGTGTTATGATCAAAAACAAAAAGCGAACATTACCTCTTGTGCAGGCAAAACAGTGCTCCAGGAACCATCTGGGTAATACCCAAACCAGGAGGTCTCTTTTGGTACCAGAATATGATCTTTCTCAAACTAATTAGGACATTGAAGAAAATACAAACTCGAGCTTTATAATATACTTTTTCAGGTCTGTGAATACAATTCAAATGATATCGTACTCGAGGAGCAAAAACAGAACAGAGTAAATATCGTGACTCACCATGATGAGTACCAAATTCTGCAAGCTAGAAAACCGTTCCTTGTATGTGGAATTTTCATGTATTTCATTATTAAGTTTGGGGAGAAACGTACATCCTTTTCTATAGTTATCTAGGTCCTACAAAGCGGAAAATAATATGAGAACTAGCAATGAGACGACTCTGTTATTTATGATCCAAGTGATGCTCACTGCTGATACAGAAATTCAAAAACATCTGGTGCAAAATTGAGCTAATAGATAAATTATAAGCAGACAAGAAATTGTCTTGACATATTGCAGAGCAATGATCACTTTATCTAAAGATTGTAATTTTAATGGAAGAAGAATACTCACAGTAGGAATTTTGATGTAATTAGCTGGAGCTAAATGTTCCTGCAATTGAACACTAGGCTTGTGATTCAGGTATTAGGTACCATCAAGAGAACACGTCAACATTTTCTTTCACAAACACAGAAACGAAGATGATGAAGAATAAGAAGAAACTGGACAAAAATGAACAAAATGCAGGTTTACAGCCTCAGGAACTTGAAAACACAGTTTTTAATTTTAAAATGTCTGTGCGTTTTCGGAATTGATATGTACTGTATCAAAAGAAATTGTGAACCTGGACGAAGTTGCTGTAGACCGCCAATTCAAGCAAAAAGTCGACAAGAATGCATGCCACAGTAGACTGCAAAATAGGCAGGGGAGTCAAAATCAAGGTTGTAAAAATAGATCATTTGGAAATTTCAACGTCATAAAAGAAAACGAGCAGCATTAAATGGACTATGTTAGTTTTTCCATGAAACGTCTATAAAATCTATATTTATCGGATAGTGACTATAACCAACATCTGAACATAAGCTATTATCTTGACTTCTGAAGGTTAGACTGTTAGTAAGTTACTTACAAGTTAAAACTTCATAAAGACAATAACTCATAAAATCTACATAAAGTTTTCTAATTTGAGTTAACTATAACAAAAGCTGTGAAATACTTTCACCGTGCATATGAGTGAAGCATAATTTCCTTCACACGTAAAGCAGGCGTAATTCAAGGATGGACAGTAGATACAGGAAGAAGGAGAACTTACTCCACAAAAGGGAACTGAAGCTATCCCGGAATGTGGACCTGCCAGAGATATCAAATTCCTCACCTGTCTCGAATTAAGAAAATAAATAATATAGAGTTCAAACTCGTAAATGCATACAAGTACTTAATTTTGTTTGTCAATCAAAAAGGTGGGAGAAAAATGTTTCTTTAACTGAAACTGATATAAACAAGAAGCTGGTAGTTAGAGGTGACTTCAAAATCAACTTTTTTATACTACGAGTGCCTGGTCATTTATAATTTGATGAGACCACATAGAAAAAAGAGCATTTTGAGTAGAACCTCTTGTAGTTTACATCATGGGTAATTAGCTCCCTACCTTTACACGGTTTTGTGCAAAACGTCCCTACCTTTCATTTTTTGGTGCAGAACGTCCTTACCTTTCCAATTTTTGG
>CAIGRH010261280.1:0-15277 GCA_903798295.1 Fraxinus nigra | reverse complement strand
TTAAAATTTGAAAAAGCTTTCGACGGGTTAGAAGAAGTAGATGCTCAATATTTACATTACTTTCGAGAATATGATGGTGGTAGAAAAAGGGGTGGACCTCCTTCAAGTTTAGATTTGGAAAATGGATCTGTGTTTGTCAAGTTCCTTAAGAAGTTTTGTTGTGTCACTTTGAATTTTAGTGTTTCATTGCACGTTAGTACTTGTGCTTAACTTCATGAGATTTGTAATCATGTAATTGAATTGTATGAATGGAGATTAAGTGGTGATGTTCTATTGGGTGAAATGGCGACTAACATGAAGAAGAAGCTCGAAAATTATTGGACTAAAGTAGAAAACACAAATCAGTTGTTGCTTATTGCTACTATCCTTGATCCAAGATACAAAATGGATTGTATTGAATATTATTTTAGTGATCTATATAGGGATGGGGAAGTTGTTAGTATCATGATGCANGTGTTTGTTAAATTTCTTCAAAATTTCTATAATGTGACTTTGACTTTTAGTGCTTCATTGCATGTTAGTGCTTGTGCTTATCTTCATGAAATTTGTAATCTTATAATCGAATTGGATGAATGGAGATTAAGTGAAAACTTTTTGTTGGGTGAAATGGCGACTAACATGAAGAAGAAGCTCGAAAATTATTGGACTAAAGTAGAAAACACAAATCAGTTGTTGCTTATTGCTACTATCCTTGATCCAAGATACAAAATGGATTGTATTGAATATTATTTTAGTGATCTATATAGGGATGGGGAAGTTGTTAGTATCATGATGCAATCTTTGAAAGTCAATCTAATGTATATTTAAGAGTGGTATATGGCTTGTAAAGGTGTTCATGGAAGCAGTCAAATATCTACTAATGAGTTTTTGAGTTCTTTCAATACAGATAATGGTAGTTCTTCTTCTATGAATGATACTCGCCTTCTAGATTTCTGAAAAAACAAGCAGTAAAAGAGTGTATTGAAATAAAAAATAATGTGGAAAGATACTTACTTGATGCTCGTGAAAGTATAGAGAACAAAGACTTTGATGTTTTCGATTGGTGGAAGGTTAACAAAAGTAAGTATGGTGTCTTGTCTAATTTGGTTAAGGATGTGTTGGCAATTCAAGTTTCAACTGTTGCTTCAAAAAGTACTTTTAGCATTGGACGAAGGACCTTTGATCCTTTTCGCAGTTCATTAAGTCCTAAAATGGTGGAGGCCTTGGTATGCACACAAAATTGGTTGAAAGCTTCTCCAAACTTAGATGGTTTCCACATGGAAGATGTTGAGCATTACAATTAGTTAGATTAAATCTAGATGGTTTTCTTTTTGCATGATTGTTGGATGGATGATACTACATTGGCGTCCATTTTCCCACACAAGCAACACACACCTATAAGGGTGCAAAAAGATTTTGAGGTGACTGGATGGGATTTTGGACAATTATTACATGTTCTTCCACCAGTAATGGAAAGGCAGATAGCGACCATACCACTATGTATTGATTTACCAAATCGCATCTTTTGGAGGGCCACATCAGATGGTAGATTTACTGCCAAGTCAGCATGGCAGTTGATCCGTTCTAGTAAACCAGTACATGATTCATTTTGTCTACTTTGGAGCCCTATCATACGTTCCACTGTCTCTTTCTTTTGTTGGAGATTATGGCAGGATTTGATTCCAATGGATGTTATTATTCAGAAGAGGATCGACAACCAGTTGGCATTTCGGTGTCAATGTTTTCTGAGATTGAGACTATCACTCATATTTTTATTGGTAACAGTATATCTGATCAGATTTGACAGCATTACAGAGGCTTATTCTAGATTACTAGAGCGTCAGATAGAGATTTCTCAGATAACAGTATTTCGGACAGTTTACATGGAGTGGACATATTCGCATCATTATTCCCCTATTAATTTTCTGGTTTATATGGGCTGAGAGAAAAGATGCTAAGCATAAAGATATTCACATGAGGTCAAGAGGTATTATTTGGCAAGTATACTGTATGATCTACTTTCTCCACATTGGAGGCTTATTTCGACCACTACTTTGGCGTAATGACGTGCAGATTGCTCCACTTTTTGGTATTCATATGACTCTTCCTCCTTCTCCTTCCCCTATTATGGTTTGGTGATGCGCCCCATTAGTTGGATATGTCAAGATCAATACTGATTGATGTGTCAAGAATGGGTTCACAAGCAGGGAAGGTATCATCAGGGATCACGTAAGAACATGTATCAAAGCTTTTTCAGCTTCTTATGGATAGTGCATGATACTATAGGCAAAGCTAAGGTCTATTCTTGATGGGATATTACAGGCTAAAGGTCTTGGCTTTTCAGACATTTGGGTTGAGGTAAACTCTAGTGTGACTATTCACTGCATCATTAGAGGTGGAGAACTAAGGAATATTTAGGGTATACTTAGACAGATTGTAAATATCATCTTCTTTGACAGAGACGTCGTTACACACATATAGAGACAAGAAAATCAAGTTGCTCATGCACTTGCTTAAGAAGGTTGGAATCATTGTAGATATCGGGTATAAAGACCATTCGATCTACCATGTCATATTAGGGCACTTGTACAGGTTGACAGATATGGACTACCCAGCTTTAGAGTTTGAGTATTTGATTTTTATATTTGTTTACATTCGCATTCATTGTAAGGGAAGTAGTACTTCCTTTTTTACTACTTTAAATTTGTTCTTTCTCATCTATTTTTATTGTAAGAGAAGTAGTAATTCCTTATTTATTGCTTTATTTTTCTCATGTAACCACGATATTTCTCAACAACAAGTGAGGGCATATAACCAAAAAAACCCCAAACCCTAAAATCCAAGCCCCAAAACCTAAACCTAAACCCAAACCTCTCTCTCTCTCGATTTCCCTTCTATCAAGAATGGGAGAAAAAACTCCAAAACATCAATACTCTTGATCCATCACCACAAAACACTACCCAAATCGATGATAACATACTCCCAACATCATCCAAAATTGATTTTCAGCAACCAAAAATAGATTCAGCGACTTTTAGATTGGATTCAAATCAAAAAAAAGGGCACGCATTCCAATGTGTCCTTTTCAACCACTTCTAATCAGATTTTGGAAACGGAAGTACCACCAATTAACTCAAAAATCCCAAAAAGCCTTAGGGTGGTGTCGTCGACATCAGATTTGGCCAGAATCGCACCTCAATTCCCGTGTAGTCGAAAATTGAAATTGCAATTAATCTATGTGCAAACCATCTACAAGTACATGCGCTGGAATTTCAGATATCCCATCATATGGACTATTTTCGGTAAAAAAAATATCCAAAATGGACATTGGACGCGCCCATTATGGGCCCAAACGTAAACGACTAGATTGCCAAAAAAATGCAAATTTTCGACCAAAATCGTCTGAAGTCGGAAAATTATGAAATTTGTTGGTCTGAAGTGAAATTTTGAGTTGATCAACGTGGTTAGGGATGTTTCCTAGCCCTCGACCACTGCTAGTAGGGTTCACAAAGGTAAAGGCAATGTGACATTTGTGGAACCGAGAAAACGGTGGGTGCCAGTTTCAGCAGTGCATATTATGTTCCCCATTACTCTTGTCGCGGTTCGAACAGAGTCAACAACTATATCGACAGTTCCTACCTCGACCCCCATGACAATAGCTCCGGAGGTACCACCAGTTATTTTTTCAACTACTGAGCCTACACCAGAGGCTCCTATAGAGGTATCCCCTTTCGCTATTATCACTGTTACCGTTGTTACTCATCTCCTAACTACTGAGGCACCAACTCTAACGAAACATATTCGTTCTCCTTCTTTAGGGACACATACAGAGAGTACTCAATCATCACATAGATCAGGATCCAACTTATCAATCAGTACAGGGACGGTCGATCCAAAGGTACCACCATTTATTCATTCAGTTGTTGAGCTTACTCTAGAGGCTCCTATTTGGGTACCCACTTCTCCTATTATTACTGCCATTGCTCGTATTCCCATCCCTACTACTGAGGCGCTCCTTGAGCTAACACGGATCAGTTCTCCACTATTGAAAACACACACTTATGGCACTCAGTCAGCACAAGGATCAAGTACAAGGACGGTTCCTCATATACCCCTAGCGCTTTCTTTTAAACAAGGACAATGTACCTACAGTCAACAGGTCACTCTCCCATGCTTCAGATGCTGCAACACAGAGCCCGGCTACGAATGAGCCCGACTACGCTGACTACTACGACCAGGAAGTTTTAGACCAGATGCATGACCCGATCGATGTCAATGTACTACCACCCAAAGGTTTACCCTCGGGAAGACCCTTGAATAATTTTCACTAGTTTTTGTTCATTTTTCAATTACTGTTTCTTACATTTCATTTTGAGACATTTTTAGCATTTTTTTCACTTACTGAAGGTCAGATATATGCCATCTCCTTTCATGTACTTCATTTTCCCATTGTGCAAAATCCACTAGTTCCATTCCTTATGTAAGAATAGGACAATATGCTATATTACGATCTATCCTCACACTCTTCACAACTTTGCCTCTTGACTTGTGCAACATTAGCTATCTGTGATATGCTCTCTACCTTATGAAATAATAAATCTATTTTCAGATGGAAATTAGGCTGCCCATATGGAGGGTAGACAATGCTGAATTGACTCTGAATGATCCGTGGGGTCATAAAATCTCTAACAAGCATATCTCCTTCATCGACGTTTTATTCTTCGTTGACTTGAACTATCGGATTGTTTTGCTCATTAGCCATTTGTACTTGATGGTTTTGGTCTTTTTGTTGTGCTACTCTTACTTTCCTTTGTTTAAGATGAAAGGTAGGATCAATTTCTGGAACAACTGGGATCAATTAATCGTCAAGTGACCTTAGCATACAGTACTTGAAAGAAAAACAATATTAGCACTCAAATAAACTAAAATGGAAGGAACTAAATAACTAAAATGTTCGAATTAGTGTCGAGGTAAATAAATCAAACTAAAACTCAATCCCCGACAACGGTGCTAAAAACTTGTTCACAAAAATATATTTCGAATTAAAACTACCGCAAGTGTATGGTTCATTACAAGTAATAAAGTGGATTTGGAGTGCAAGTATTGTCCCACAGAGATTGATTAGTTGAATTTTAATTATCGCGACCTTAACTAGGACAAGAATAATATGATGTGTCTGTTTGTTTATGAGAAATTATGAATAAATTAATCTACTAATGCAATTATGAGTAAATTAACTAAACTAAATGCAAATTTATAAGTTTAATAAATGAGAAATGCACTAGGATCATGAATTCTCATATAATAATCATTTTTAACCTTAGTTCTACATTTTGAAAACATGATTGAGTTTTGACGAATCAATGTTCCTATTTTATTTAACAATCTCTCTCGAGTAATGTTAAATCTACTCTCATATATGAATCGACTATATTTCTATGACGGATGTGAACATATAAGAGTGCATGAATTTTTATGAACACTTAAAGATTCACATAGAGGACCCTATGACTATTTACATTATGTCGAACATATTTTTCTTCTTTCGAATATATAAAATAAGTCACAGAACTAATACAACTAACGTGCAAAATAATCATAAAGAAAAGATAGTCATGCAAATCATTCAAAATTCAAAAATGTGTTTTCAATGTCAAATGTGTAAAACTAAAGAATAAAAATTCATATTACAAGGTTCATCGTTCTCCTGGTACAAATAAATCTAGCCTAACATATTATGAGAAGAAAACAAAAAATATAATAGTTGTTCATCACCCGAAAATTCTTGAATTCAATCTTGAAGTTCTTGAAATTGAATCTCGATGCGTCTTTGCCTCCTATTGCAATTAATTCCCCGAAATCTCTTAGAATGTGTTGTAATGTGTTCTCCCCACTTCTAGATGGCCCTACTTCTTTAAAAGACATCCCAATGTTTGTTTTCATAAGAGTTAGAATCATATAAGGAAAGCAGAGTTTTTCCTCCGAAAATACACTATTCTATTACATAGTACATTTAATGATGTAGCATAGTTCAACCAATTTTAGCTCTGGAAGACCCTGCATCATACCATGTGACCACATGGCTAAAAGAACTATGCTATAGCATAGTTTAAGCAGACTTCCATTCTTTGCGTTTTGGTCCCCGAACTCCGTTTTCTCATTTCGCGATCTCTTTTCTCGCTTCTTCTTCTTCCAACGCTTAATTCATTCACTCAATTGGTTTTTGACTCTTTCACATCTTTGTTTCTTTTTGCGGGTCATCTTTCAGCTATTTGCACTTTGCACCTGAACTTTGATTTTCTTCCATGTTAGTCATTTTTCGCTTGTTTCTCCTAAATTCCACCATATTCATCAATTTTATCCTACAAAACATAATTTATATGGAAGCCATATTTTGATATATTTACCAACAATTGTTCATATTTTGTGCCCTAGATAAGTGTATAAAACTCATTTTATCAGCTATCTTCGTGTGCCTGACTTCTTGCATCTAAAATACTACCTTCACGTGTCATAATGTGTCATAGTTGCTAACTTCATGAACAAAAATGTGCTTGCATTGTTGCCTTCGTGTACAATGACTTGGCCACATTACTACCTTCGTGAGCTATGATGTGCTAAATTTGTAGCCACGATGTGCTTGAGTTGCTACTTTCTTGTGTTATGACGTTTCTGTGTTGCTTTTGTCGTATGCCACGAAAGGGCTGACTAAATCCAATGACATGCCTAAGTTGCCAACTTTATGTGACACGTGTTAGTGTTGTTATTTGCATGATGTGTCTACTTTGTTGCATTCGTGTGCCAGGATGTGCTTGAATTCTGCCTTCAAGTGCCCTCGTTGTTGCATTCATGTACTACGGCATACCTGTGTTGCTGCGTTCGTGTCACACAACATGCCTGATTTGGTGACACGTCTTACTTTAGTTGTTGCCTTCAAGTGTTGCTACCTTCGTGTGCCACAATGAACCTGACTTGGTATCATGATGTGCCTGAATTGCTGCCTTTGTGCCTCTATTGGTGGTTTCGTGTGCCACGATATGCCTGAGTTGTTGCTTTTTTGTGACATAACTTGGTTGTATTGATGTCCTCATGTAACTGAAATGCTACGTTTGAGTGTCATGATGTGCTTGCATTACTTTATTCGTGTTCTACAATATGCATGTGCTCTTACCTTCGTGTTCTTGCATTACATTCATCGTGTACCACAATGTTCCTGACTTAATGCATCGATTTGTTATAGTTGTTTCCTTCATATGCATGCTTAGCTTCCTTGGTGTGCTAGGACGTGCCTACGTTGATGTCTTCATGTGCTACAGTGTGATTGACTTGGTGCCATAAACGTGCCTGAGTTACTACTTTCGTGTGACATGATGTGGCTGTGTTGGTGCCTTTATTTCCTGAAATACTACCTTCGTGTACAACGATGTGCCTGCAATGCTGCCTTAGTGTGCCAGGACATGCCTGACTTGGTGCCAATGCACCTAACTATGTGTCTCGATGTGTTTTAGTTATTGCCTTCGTTTGCCATAATAATCATGCATTACTGCCTTTGTGTAGCACGTCGCACCTAACTTTATGCTATGACGTGCCTGAGTTGTCGTTTTCGTGTGCCTACATTGCTACCTTTGTGTTCCTCAACGTGCCACATTGCTACCTTTGTGAATCACAACGTTCATGTGTTATTGCCTTCGTATTCAACGATGCGCCTGCATTACTACCCTAGTGTGTCACAATGTACATAACTTGATGCCACGATGTGCGTAACATAATTTCACGTGTTTAAGTTATTGCCTTTATTAGTCATGACGTTCCTGCATTGTTGTATTCATGTGCCACGTGTACCTGACTTAGTTCCATGATGTGTAGAGTTGCTTCCTTTGTGTGACACAACGTGGCAGTATTGATGGCTTACTATGTCTAAAATACTACATTTATGTATCACGATGTGCCATTCTTGCCTTTATGAACAACAATGTTTTCCAACGGTGCATATTTCCCCAGAATATGAAAATTATGAAATGATAATTTTTCAAGGTTATATAATACGATTTTTACGTTGTTCTGAAAGTTTTGCAACATGCTCACTATGATGTTACAGCATAATGTTTGAATGAATATATAGGATATTTTAAAGTCATGTTGCATTATGCAGCTTAACACTTAGAATGTATTTATACTACATTAAATTATGTACTACATTAAATTATGAAAGTTTTGCAACATGCTCACTATGATGTTACAGCATAATATTTGAATGAATATATAGGATATTTTAAAGTCATGTTGCACTATGCAGCTTAACACTTAGAATGTATTTATACTACATTAAATTATGTACGTCAACAGAATGCTTTCAGTGTTACAATAAAAAAATTGTCTATTTATAACTGACATCTTGTAAGTATTCAAATACCTTGTTATCATTAACTATATTATAAGAGTCGCAACCCTAATCGAAATAATTGTATTTTCTTATAGAAATCCTGTCGTGATATAATATTTAGAAGCAAATGTATGTCAAAATAAACTGTAACCCCTATATTTTCTTTAATTGAAATTTTAGAAACTTCCACAGCCTGATAAGCAATTCTCCCAGGCAAAGAGTCTGGAGTTGAGATCAGATTTCCCAAGTAGCCTATAATTTCCGGATCAAGCAGTGCACAGATGCAGATTCGATCTCTGTAGGCTTCACTTATCTTATTTTTATCATTGAAAAGGGAGATAATGCACCTGTACAATACATTGGTTGAATATCTGCATCTCCAATCATTTATCAATCCTAATATTGTTACAAAGATGGCTAAGTTCAGGCCTGGCATCCATCCAAGTTGTGAATCTCATCTCGGCTGCAGAAGTGCAGTAGAGATAGGATCTAAACGTGATCAGGAGGAAGTACCGCCTGCAGAGGCACAAATGACTAGTTACTGTAAACTTCACTGCAGTTGTCTAGTACTTAAGCAGGTAGTAACAGGATTCAGATATGATTTATTGCTAATAGACTGGAAGCATGCTGGTGAAATATCATTAAGACCAGCAAGCAGTCTAGAATTCAGAAAGCATACTCAGAGTTGAGCACAAAATTTAAGACAGGTCATTAGTGTACAGCTGCTACTCTAAGAATGAAACCAACCTTAAAGCTTTAATACCCATATCCACAAGATATGCTCGATGATCATCGCAATTATCCGAAAGCTTCTCAAGTTCCTTGATGTAGTACAGAATATCATCTCGCAGATGTCCAGCACCTGAACACCTTCAAAATTGAGGGGCAAACTCAGTTGCAATGCTATGACTTATGGTCAATGTGGACAACCACTGGATACTATTGTCATAACTTTAAATTGTAACCAGCATTCAACTAATTGCAACCATTAGATTTTCCGTGTTCAAAACATTCCAAAGATATCGAAATATATCTTCAATGAAACAAGTTATATTAGAAACAGATCCTGCTTTAATTTATCTTCTATTTTGAAGAATGCACGGCGAATTGATAATTTGCATGCAAAAGACCTCTTAACATGCACATCATGGATGTCCGCAGCAGCCAGCAAGGGTATTAAGCACTTTTTTTTGTTGATTAATGAAATTTGATTTCAGTTGTTCACAACTTCAATGGTTTCAACACAGAACAAAGCATGTTCTCGTCCTTCCACTTGTGTGTGGATATAAAGTTCATACTTTAACAAGACAATCAAGCCTTTTTGGCAAAAACGAATTGCGTACCTTTCTATAACAATGTCAACATCTGCTTTGCTCTCAGGTCCATGAAGAAGAACTCTAGTGAGGCTTAGAATGTCCCTGTAATCACCCATTTTGCGTGCTTCATCACCAGAAGTTTTTTTGTCTTCAGGTGAACGAAATGGATATTGAGTTCCAGCCAACGATCGGGGAATGCATGATGTTAACGCTATCTCAGCTTCAAGTCTTATGCAAATGATAGCCATAGCATACGAAACCCCTCCAAATCCTGTGTGTGATACGAATAGATAAGACCCTGCGGAGCTGTAAGAGAAACAAGAAGCAAAGATAAATGTGAAATTTAGCATACATAACATTGTATGCATGCTGATGTCAATGCATGAAGGGATATCTGAAAGCACTTTGTCAATTAGAAAATCTTGAGAGTGCATGTGTCGTGAAGATTAATAGTTGCCATACCACAATTTATTGTCTTGATGCAATGCATTATTTATATAACTGCTATAAACAAATCTCAACCTTAAATCAAATCTAGGTTCTACAGTAATCTGTGGCAAACTAGTAAACGTGTATGGTTTATAACAGCTTCAACAGTGGGCAATAATGTCAAGATAAGTCCTAGTATGAGATAATTCTAACATCCAACATCAAGATAAATAATGGCATGATAGAGCCAAAAAACAGCTTTGCTATCTAACATTGTTTTAAAAGTCTAAGTTGTACGTAAAATGTCTTAAATATCCTTATTGTAAAAGGCATTCTTGCTTAAATCAGTCAATATCGACCCTACACTATCAAAACCAAAACCCATGCAGTAAAAATCAACCCCAATTTAGTACAAATCGATTGTTATCACTTCCTAAACTTGCATAGGGACGTGCATTTGTTCTGCTTTTGTTGTCTTCTGATTACAAAGAAAGAAAACTTCTGTTTTTTAACCATTTTCAGGAAACAAGAAAACAGAGCTTAGTATAGGAATATTTTTTATGGTATCTTGCATAGTTGTAGTGCCTTGGTTTCTTTTTGTATAAACTTGCTCGGTCTTTGGAAATATAGTAGGTAATTTGAACCACTCAGTGTGGCAGTCACCACCAAAGCCTCCGACCATACACAGTGTGTGTGTGTGTGTGTGTGTGTGTGTGTTAATACATAAATATTGGTATGAGAGCCTTTTTGTAGGTAATCAACTTTAAATTCAACGATTAATGGGGCAATCAACATCAAGGCAGGCAGTGGGTAGAATTGCAGGTCTGGGGGTTGAAGAAGATGAGGGTATTTTGGGATTTCAAGAAACAAAGTATGAGGCCCTTTTCCCATAGCACCGTATCTTCAGGCCTTTCGAATTGAAATCCTCAAATAAATACGTTGTATTTACAGCCCTGCATCATGCTGCTGATACAAATACAGAAAGCTAAAGCCCAATTTTTAACAGTAATGACATGCAAGATTAGATAGCAATAACATCAAAGAAAAAATGTCAGTATTAGATACTTACTCATCCTTACAGTATTGGATAGAATCAATATCTGAAGGTAGAGCTTCTCTTTCTCTAGTTAACGGTATCCTCCTATATGCCAAATTGCACCCTTCATTCTTAAGGGCAGCATATACCTCAGCAGGAGTTTTGACATCATCCACAAAAATATTCTCCCAAAACCCTATGACACTGGCCTTTTTCAGTGCGGGGTTATATTCTTCTCGGTGTAAAAGCATTCGACCACCAGATTGTCTAATCTCAGATATTATATCTTCTTTTAAACGTTCCTCCATGTGTTCCACCTGTGAAATAGAACGAGACAAATGTATTTAAAATATCTCTCTGTTTGATGAGTAGATTTTACTAAGCACAACAGAATAAAATGAGTACATACCACCGGACCAGTGATTCCTATGTGTTTAAGTGTATCGACGGGCTTATTTAGTTCCCTAAGTACAAAAGGTGTATTGTTGATATAAACAACAGCTTCCTCCCGTAAATCAGTCAAAATTACTTTCTGAGGGGCATTTCCTTCTGGTTTCGGCTTGGCACCTAGATACGCTAACATCTCTTTTGCTCCTGCTATTGTTGGTGTCGCCATGCTATACACAGGATATCCATCCACCTTAAAAACGCATAATCAGTGTCAGATCTGTCATATGGTAAATGTTTAAGAAACAACGGCCACACTCAACAACGTTAATTTATCCCGAGCACAAATTTAGCTTCAGATCTGGGTCATATAGTAAATGTTTGTCCACTTATAAGCAACAATGGTCCCACTAAACAGAGTTAACTCAACAAGTGCAGCTTCAGCTCAGACAGGATTGCAGTCAGCATATTAAAGAACAAACCCGATGGTTTATTAGTTCATCAGGTACTTAGCATATTGAAACATACTACAACCATTATCAATTTTTATAGTCCAGGATATTCAATCACTTATTTGCTTCCAGTTATTGTTTCTTTCTGAGATAATTTTAAAATATTCTTTTATATTTAAAATTATAAACAACTAGTTCAAGCATGTTTTCCGTCCATACATTTACTACAGGTCCTACTTACAAGGTCCTTGTTAACCTAAGTTACAACTTTGCACGCACAACTCGCTCGTACTACTTCTAAACTCCCCATACCAATGTGGGACAAGTATACTAACTCTTATAGTTGTTCTATACCAATCATCAGTATGCCTAATAACAACAAATCATGTAATGCATTTTTCAAGCAAATGAACTACTATAAATCAATTCATACAATGGATGAATCTTTTGAAGTTTGTTAGAAGCTTGAAGAAACAATATTTTGGGGACAATACTTTGGAAGGTAAGGTTTAGGTGAAATAACTATATTCTTCAGCTTCTATTCTCTCATCATTGACCAAAGCCTTCCCTATATCTTAGGTTGAATTACCACACATGTTGCTGGATATCTACTGATGCCCTATGCAATTAGAGAGATTTTAATGCTATCAAATTTTGGGTTCCCTGTTTATTTTGCAAGCATGTAAATCATCTATGATTACCTTGTAGACATGTGGTGCACCATGAATTTGTATATGGTTAGAAGTTCTTTGACCAGGAAAGAAGTACTTCTTAAGAATAGACCCTTTCCCCAAAACTGAACCACTGCGATCCTTTAAAATTGCTTCCATGACAGCATCCCCGTGCTGAGATTCATGTGGAGCTCTTAACTCCTCCTGAATTCAGAAACATAACATATAATTAAATGGCAACATAAAGAAAATGTTGCAACCTTGAAAAACTTCATTGGATGAGAGAGCTTTACAGGGACAGTGAAAAATCGCCCAGGCCTTAATCTGATAGACCATTTCATTGCTTGGACCTCTGGTCTTTGATGTAACCAACTCTTAAAAGTCATTCTTGATTCTCCTTGTCTGCAAAATCCATCAAAGGCTTCACTTCCCAGATATGCTGCAAAAGCAATTAAACGGAAATAGCGCTCTAAATACTCAGCACCGCGATTCAGCGCTACTCTCCTTTCTCTAGGCTCAACTTGCTGCTGATTAAATAGTTTTTTGTATTGCAAGACAGCTTGGCGTATATTCTGCAGTGCTGAACATCGATCAATTATAGCATCTAATGCTTCTCGGCATTCCACCCCCTTGTCAAATAATCTAGTTATCTTCCATAGCAGCAAGATGTCATTTATCCCAAATTCACGACTTGAATCCTTTCCAGACCTACTTTTTGCCAAAACAGAATTTGACACAGAAAAATGATCTTCACATTCATCGTCACTTGGTATACTGCAGCCCAACTCTTTATGTGATGTGCCATCAACTAATATTTTAACAGGCCTCCCATAATCTATCCGAAGTTTAAGAAGGCAAGCAATGACAGTACCTGTTGTTGTCCGTCCAATACCCATCTGTAAATATGAACACAATAAGGGAGGGGAATAGTGCAAGTAGCTATCACGTGGACTCCAGAGAAAGTTCGATAAAATATGGGAAGGACAAGAAATATTGGGTGATTGTGTCTAAATAAATCTTTCACCTGACAGTTAAAAACAAAAGCTGTGTCCTTGGAAGCAGATACAATGTTCATAGCCAAGGTGTCAAAATCAGAACTTTTTGGAGCTTTTCCATCAGTGATAGGCACACGTGCATACTTGATGGGGAGACCCTCAGCTTCAAAACACCTAAATACCTCCAGTGGTGTCTGAACAGCGTCGGAGCTCACATGCTCCCAAGCATCAAAAATTTGTCCATCATCAGTTTCGTGGATGACCATTATGGCACCTTGATAGCATTCAGCTTCCCGCAAAATATCATCTTTCAATCGAGCTTCCATTCTTTCTACCCTTTCACAATCAATTCCCTAGATGCAGAAACCTTAGTACATGAGTATCCTAATGTAAAACCAAAGACATAATCATGAGTACTTATTCTTCTGTACATATAATCTCGATCCAACACAAACAATAAGTTCAAGAAAAAAAGTGCAACAGAATTGAAAAGCTTCTAAATTTTAACACCAGTCTGTCATCATCTTTGATATTGACATTTACTCCAACATATCAACTCATGAGATTGCATTACTTCAAACAAAAATTTAATTGAGGATATCGGCATGAACAAATTGTAAATGCCGAGAATCTTGAAACGCATGACTTTTTTCATTTGAAATTTAAAAAAGGAGATGATAGACATCAAACGTGATTTAAGATTTGAAGGCTGCAAAGATGCCACTCCCATACTGAATAATAAAATTCTTATATAAATACACATTAGTAGCAGAAATACCAAGCAGGCTCACAATAATGCAATTGCAGTTTCTCTATGTTTCAAATTGTTAAATATATTTCCTGACATAGGAGATAAGAACACTTTATCATGTCTAGTTTACATATGTTGCCAATGATTAGGATACTTCCATAATGATAAACTGTGAACTCGCCACAAACATTTAAAACAATGAGAATTAGTATACTTTCTGCAAGTCAAAAATTTGTCCATTTTGATGTTTTTCAACTGATGGGTTACATACAATAGCCAGATTTGGACCCCAGACGTTTTGCAAGACTGTTATAGCTCAAATTGAATGGCCCCCTAGAAGTTTTCCGTAACACTAAAGCCTTTTTGGATCAATATTTTAGGTTGTCATCTTTACTTATTGAGAACAACGCTGACATACACTAAAACCCAAACAGAAAATCACAATTAGAAAGCTCGACTTAAAATGGCAGTTGAAAAAAGTCAAAGAAGCCATTTAATTAAAATGGAGAACGTATAAAGATTGGGCTGTGTAGAGTAGAAGCAATGACTCCATGGTTTTGAGTATTGTTGAAGATATGGAAAGAAAAATCTCTATGATATTTTTTCAATAATGTGGGATTATTTTTCTTAATAGTTGATTGTATAATTATTATACAATCTTTCCTTTGAGAGTTATTTATAGTCATATAAATAGGGTCTTTTACTTTGTAATAGAAACAAGTTTATTATATACAATTTGTAATATTCTTCACATGGTATCAGAACAGTTTCAATCCTAAACAAATTAACATTTGACTTTCGTTTCCGGCGAGCGGCTCTAAGCCGCTCGTTCGACTACCAATGTTGTTTTTCTTTTTTTATTTGAAATTTGGTTTAGT
>CAIGRH010261233.1:0-16113 GCA_903798295.1 Fraxinus nigra | reverse complement strand
TTATTTAGTAATTTATATATTTCTGATTTCCTGATTTTTGGTTTTGGAAAGGTTGGGGGTGGGGAGTACTTCTCTTTTTCTTTTTTCCTTTTCGGTCTTTTATTTAATTATTTTAATTATACAAATTGTAAATATATCATTTAGCCCGTGTTTGCCCCCATTTTTAGGTGTTGAAATTTTTGGAATATTGATTGATGAGAGAATGTATGGTAGAAAAGTAATTAAAAGTTTTAAATTTGTATGTAATATTATTTTATTTGATGAATGTGCGGTTGAAATGAAGAGCGGAAAAAAAAATTAATGTAGTGGAAAAAAATGGGGGCCAAACGGGGGCTTAATTTGTCAATTTGAGTTAAAATTTCAATTCCAGTATTGACTAACGAAATTTTGTACGAAATTTGTTATATGGACTTCATCTGCAGTTAAAGTGAGAGGTTTGGGACTGTGGCCGCAAAAATAAGAGGTTAAGGTATAATTTACAATAAATTGAAAGGTTTGGAACCTTCCCTGCAATTTTCCCTAATTTAAATTGTATTTTAAAAATAAAAATTTGTTAAATTTAAATAAATAAGTCAATGACGATTTTTTTAATGCTTGTCCCATCTCAATTTACAAAAATTTCCAACGGGGCGAGGACGGAGAGGGCGCCCGGTTTGTCCCACTCAAACCTACCTCATATGTTGCCATAAATGCCATCCCTAAAATGTGTACGATTTTACTATCAATTGAGCTCTTGCTGCTTCCCTGTCAACTTATATATATATGCTGTGTCCGGCGCAGATTCCCACTAGATTATAAGCAAAATATGGACCGTTGGGAAAATGGGGTAGTCTTTCCAGGTGTAATATTTTGATTGATAAGTAGGTCAAATACCATGAATGTCCTCCTTTCAAAAGGGTGTATTCAATGGCAAGAGGGTGAAAGTGTAATTATGCAGAATCTTGTCAAAGGTTGCGACTGTCATATTACTGTATAACGGTTCAAAAAAGACTGAAAATTTGGTGAAAATCGGCACCAGACATGCCCATAATGTGTCTTGCCTTCCGTTGGTTGGGAATTGTTGTTATGCCATTGTTTCCAGATTATTTCCCTAAACCTTCCTTGATCACTAAAGATTTCTATATGAATGTTAAGGATCGATAAAGTTGCGAAGTTCGACAAACGGCAAGGGTTGTTTAATCCGTTTCTTGGTCCATTATGATTAATCAAACAATTATCTCTTTTATATTTTTCTCACCCACAACAAAAAATAAATTATTATTGAGGTCCATTTATTAGTTACACTGTTGTAGGAAAAGTTGACATAAATGTTCCATTACCCATCCTAACCTAACCGGGACTACGTGACCCTATTTCAATTTTCTTAATTTATTTTAATATTTTAAATTAAAATCATATTTAAAAAATAAATAAAAGAGAAGACTATAATCTTACAGTTTCTTCTGATCTTCCAATTTTGAAAAAGAAATGATGATCATCAATCAACGTAATTTTCGGAAATATTAATAGCATGANTTTTTCTCACCCACAACAAAAAATAAATTATTATTGAGGTCCATTTATTAGTTACACTGTTGTAGGAAAAGTTGACATAAATGTTCCATTACCCATCCTAACCTAACCGGGACTACGTGACCCTATTTCAATTTTCTTAATTTATTTTAATATTTTAAATTAAAATCATATTTAAAAAATAAATAAAAGAGAAGACTATAATCTTACAGTTTCTTCTGATCTTCCAATTTTGAAAAAGAAATGATGATCATCAATCAACGTAATTTTCGGAAATATTAATAGCATGAAATCCGCCATTGATTAATACCCAACCTAAACACCATTAACACTTTGTGACTTCCCTCTGCAATAGCAGAATCTGAAAAGGAGCCGGGAAATTACAATTGTCAGCCAAAATTTGGAATTAAAGCCAGAATAAGGTAATGTGATTTCTAATTTCGCGTCCATAAAAATCCTAATTTACCCGACCCAAACCTTGCGTCGTCTCTCTCATTATCATATTCAGTTGCAAAATCCAGTAGCGTTCGGCCTTTTCTGCCTCTCTTACCAACTTTAAAATTCTGGTAATTTTCGTTTGGTATTTTTATACATTTTACAATATTTATTTTTTGTATGTTTAACATTATATCTCCTGTAAAATTCTGCTCCATTTATAAGTTGAATAATTTTTGTGTGGTAGTACATGATGATTTTGGTTGAACTAGTTTCGTTAGTTTTTTCGTCTTTAACAATACTTTTTGAAAAAAATTCCATTTTTCTGGGGTTATCGAAAGTTGAAGTTTAAAAATTGAATCAGTAATGCAAATTAACCACCCAGAAGATCTTCTCAGTTAATTACATGAGGGCCTGGACGATTCTAGCAAACACGGGTAATCTTTTGGTTTTGTCATTCATTCGGCTGTATTGATTTGATACTTGTGAATTGTTAGTATTGATTAAAAGCTTTACATCTTGTTTGCTGATTTTCATTGCATGCATTAGTTTCTATTGATATTTCGAACAGTGTGTATCCTGCATTTTCATGGAATGCGTCATTTTATTGCTGTTCTTTATATCCATGACATTACTTGATTAGATTATTGGAGCAATGTGTCATAAATTTTAATAATGTCACATACTGGTTCTTTATTTTTTGTTTTGTTCTTTTTGAAAAGGTCTCATACTTTTTTCCTTTTTTTGGATTGTTTTGGTTGCTTCATTAAAATGTCACATAGAGTGTGCTTTAAATTTAACAATTCTTAATATTTGCCTTGCAAATGACACTTTTTGTCTCTATGTATCATTGTAAGGCACAATATTTATTTCTTTTTCATTAGAAATTACCATTTCTTGAGTAATATTAGTAATTTTGATGCCAACTTCATGTTAAATGCTTGAGAGTTAGATGGACTACTTTCGCATTCTACCGTAGGGACATTGTCACTGACACTGCATCGTATTTTTATCCCCTGCTGAATTTTCTGCCCTTCAAAATGGATCACTACAAGTCTTGACCAAAAGCTAGGTTTGTTGAATCAATTACCTTTATCAAAGCTGCTTTCCTAACCTACTGTTGAAGGGGCTCCTCGTGTAGTGGTTAGTGACTTGATGAGTGGCCAGAATGAGGGAGATGTCGTTTAGCTACCGAATCTTTCATACATATTTTAACTCATTAGAGGCCCGGGAAACAAAGAGAAGATGTTTACGAATGTGTAATGTCGATGTTCTTCGACTCAACAATTAATTCACGACTTTTGTTATTGCATCCTTGTTTTCAATGGCTAGTATGAATTACATTATTCTGTTAGTTTTTTTCATAGAAAGGCTGCATACTGTTGGCTGCCTTAACTTTTGTTATGTTCTAGTGGCTGGAAATTGGAGTGTGCGTTAAAGCCTCTGTTTGTGCTTCATTTTTTTACTGGAAAGTAACTTTTCAAAATCAAAATTTAATTTTAACCACACATGTCATAGCATCTATAAGTACTACCCAAGTATCCACGACAAATAAAGTAAAAGTAACTTTTTAGTTAAAAGAAAAAAGAAAGAAAAGAAACCCAAACAGAGGTAAAATTCACAATTTTCTTTATACTTTTCACTAAAATTGCCCAATATATGTGTTATCGTACCATTAAACTTCACTACATTTGTTTTTATCATGAGAAACTACTGTTATTGTCATATTGTGGTAATATTAACTATAGTTATACCTTTTTTTGCTATGATATTTGCAGATGGAGTATGTTAATGTCTTCCTCTACTATGGTGGCAAATGGGATGAACTCAACAACTACAATGATTATTCAGTTTCTGGAATTCTGGTTCCAATGGAATGCACTTACAACAAACTTGTTGAGATGATAGTGAAAGAGTTAAATTGGGATCCAACAAAAGATGCAGTTTCACTAAAATATCAAGTTAACAAAAACATGCCTCTCATTAAGATTTCCAACGACAACTCTATCTCATTTTATTTAGAACTCAAGAAAAAGGATCAAGATGTCACAAAGTATCCATTATGCGTTGACGTTGGACCAATATCACAAGGTAACATATTTTTTTGAGAGTTATGTTGATTGCCTTTGGATTCTTCTCTTGCTGTCACTGCATCATTTTTTTTTTCATTCTCGGCTGATTTTTTCCGACCTTCAATAAATGTTGATATTTTTCGACCGAACAATTAATTCAGAATTGTTTTTGTGGTTTCATAAAAATTTCACCCCGTTACTTTATATTAGAAAATAACCTACTTTACATCGTTGCACACTTGTTTTCATTTTTCAATGGCTAGTATTAATTGCAGCTCGTTATTTTGTTAGATTTTTTTAGATAAAACTGCGCAATTTTTGTATCTTTTTTAGAAAGTACTTTGAAAATTTTGTGTCTTTTCATTAGAAAATACTGTTATTTTGGTTATATTAAAAATTAAAAATATTGATACCTTTTGTTATCTCTGATTGCAGATATGGAGCACATTAGTGTTTTGGTCTACTATGGTGGCAAATGGGATCGATTCAACAACTACAATGATTATTCGGCTACTGGAATTTTGGTTCCAAGGGAATGCACGTACATCAAACTTGTTGAGATGATTGTGAAAGACATAAATTGGGGCACAACAAGAGATGCAATAAAAATACAGTATCAAGTTAACAAAAACATGCCTCTCATGAAGATTTCTAACAACAACTCCGTCTCATTTTATTTAGAACTCAAGAAAAAGGACCGAGATGTCAGAAAGTTTCCATTATGCATTGACGCCGCATCAGTATCACACGGTAATGGAACTGAAACATTTCCAGACATATCACTTTCGCAAGATGCCTCTGTTGAACGAAGTAATAAGATGCAGTTGCAGTGTTGTGGGAGACATTGTTCGGCGACTTCATCACCTCAAAGGCTACCAACAATTGAGGATGTTGATTCTGAAGGTTCACACAGTAACAGAACAGAAACATTTCAAGACACGTCACCTTCGCAAGATGCTTCTGTTGAAGGAGGTGATATAATGCAGCTACAGCGTCGCGGAAGACTTTGTTTGGAGATTTCATCACCTACAAGGCTACTAACGATTGAGGAGATGGCTGCCGAGATTTGTGATAGCATACCGGAACCTGAAGTAATGAATGACGAGACAGAAACTAATGTGATTTCATATCCCACTGTCGACGGGATTGCAAAAAATCAAATTTACCGGAGTAAGGAATTGTTAAAGACTAGTATTTCCTTATATGCAATACAGAACAGATTTCAATTCAAGGTGTATCGGTCTGACAGGAAGGAGTATGTGCTGAAATGTCTTGATGATAATTGCGGCTGGTCTTTTAGAGCTTCAAAAATCAGAGAAACGGACATGTTCAAAATAAGATACATGCAAAATAGTCACACGTGCAAGTTGGATGTCGTGTTGAGACATCACCGCCAAGCAACAAGTTCGTTTGTGGCTAGTTGCATTAAGTACAACTATCTCTCTCCAAGTACCATATACACTCCTGGTGACATTATGAAAGACATGATGAATACATACGGAGTGTGGATGAGTTACGAGAAAGCTTGGAGAGCTCGGGAGCAGGCATTGCTTAAGGATAGGGCGGTGTTAGCTCCAACGCCAAAAAGAAGACCCGGAAGGCCTAAGGGGAAAGGAATACCATCAACAGAAGAGAGAGAGCAAATTCCAAGGTGTGGAAGTTGCGGGGAGTTCGGCCACAATCGAAGAAGCTGCAAAACCTCCCCGCCAATAAAATCAAAGTCAGACAGGAAAAGAAAGTCACAAGATTCTCTGACGTGCGAGGTAACATATCCAATATATTATATACATTTAGATTAAATGCACAGGTTATTTGGGACTTGTAGTAATTTCTATTCAAATTACTGTGAACAATGGTAATTTACTTTGTGTCGTGTTGTGTTGTGTTGTGTTGACAGGACGATCAAAAGAAAAACTGCAGTGAACGAAATTGCAGTGGAGTTGATGAGACGGAACAGATATTGTAGCGTATTTGCATTTGTGTGCTTAGTGGATCAAAGCAACTGAATAAACACTGTGATTAAATTTATTAATTGATGATTCATTGAATTTTTCAACCGGTGCCAGATAGCATTATTTTATCAATAACCGTATTGTTCTATTTTCATAGCAACTTTTGCTTAAATTATTATTATTATTATTATTATTATTATTATTATTTAATTTTTACAATAATATAGCCTACCAAGAATAAAAAATGCCCGTCTTTAATTTTATCATTTTTATTAAATCCTAATTCTTCCTTGTGGTTTGGTTAGGGCTCATTAGTTAAATCTTCTATTGAAGTTTTAAGTATGCAGTCTACATTTTCTACTTCTTCTTTAACGATTTTTGAAATTGTATTAACTTGCCATTAATTTGAAAAAAAAAATTAAAAATAATTCTTGTTTCTCAATAATAAGTCGTTTTTTTTTAAAAAAAAATGTTGATAAAATATTTATTATTTTTTGTGCCTTCTTTTCTCTAAATATTGTACCATTTAACTTTAAAAAAATAAATAATCTTAAATTAACAAAGAGAAAAAAAAATCGCAACTAATAGATTTGTAGTGCCCCTAAAATTATGAAGTTTTTCCGGTTGTACCACTTGCACACCCTGATCAGTAACTTTTTTCCGGCTAACCTTGATCTTCGAATAAATTGATAAAGACAAAAAGAAAAAAAAAATTATTGACGTTGTGATATCATGCCTTTAAATCAGTGGTAAGAAAGTCTTCTGATATTAACATGTTTCTTTATTTCTCTATTTTTCATTTTGAATAGAATGGAATCTCTCTTTTTACCTATTTTGATCCATAATCTTCAATTAAAGGTACTAAAATATGTGCTTAAACTGCACAAGGGGTGTAAGCAGTTTCGTTTTCAAACATAAAACGGTATAGAAAATCAATACATAAATCAAATTGTTTAAAAAGATTTTAAGATTTTCTCAAACTTAAGCATAGTGAACTAATGGTTTGGTCAGATTTTAAACCACAATTTGGTCTCTAATCACTAAATCATCACTAGTTCATTATTTATAAAATATTTTGATATTTCATTGGCGATGAAAACACCAAATAATCAACTATAAATTTAAATACCAACAAAATCAAAGAAATGTCGCGATATTTTTGAAGCTAAGTCCATACAAAAAAAGCCAATACAGTTTTATGATCTGAAATGATACTTGTACGAGAGAAATGCACACAATTTTACAGATTTTGAGATGACGGCTTGGCATCTAATTGATAGTTTTAACTAGTTTTTGTCCAAAATCCAATTAAATATTGCTATATGACATTCTGTACATGTAGCATTACTCTTGCTATGATACAACTTCATTAAACAAAATAGGGGTAATTGCAATGTGGTTTCAAACTTTTCAAAAATGTGTAGGTTTTACTCAAACACTTGATTTGTAGCATAGTTGATCCCAAATCTTTCAAACTGGTGCAACAAAAGGACCTCTAGATTATTTACGTTCAAAAAATCGTTAATTGACCAAAAGTCAAAACTTAACCAATTTTAAAAACAATAAAATAATCTTTCAATTTTTTTATCAATTAAAAAGGGGTATTTTACATCTGAAGTCTTAAACCATTCGGAAATGTGCAACAGAGATCCCAAATCTTTACTATATATGTGCAAGGACTTTTAATGATTTCTATCCAAAAATTTGTTAATTGACAAAAATATTCATCTTTTTCGATCCACACAATCACCCAACCCTAATGTTTAATCCTTAACCCACCCATTGTTAGGTGGGGAAGCCTTTGTAACCACTATTACTATTGGTTTTAAAACTAATTCATCTATTTTATTTATTTCTTCCCAATTCTTTAAAAGTTCTTGTTAGGAAAAAAATGAAATTGGAGGATGAGGAAAATGATGCCAACGAAGGTGGAGGAAATGAAACTACGATGATGGCTAAGCATATCTTACTTTTTACTCAAGAATTTGTTGTATAGAACGTATCTATTTTTCTTTCTTACTACAAATTAGAGATATGATGCATTGATATAATTAAATGAATGTATGTTAGAGTTAACCTAAAAGACTCATTTTTTACCAAAAAAAAAAGGTAAAATTGTTAAATTTAAAAAAAAAAATATGTAGAAAAGAAAACATTTTTCACTTCAAATATTAAAAGGACTTCTTGAGAGAGAGAGAGAGAGAGAGAGAGAGAACCATGAAATAATTTGCAGTCTATAAATTTTTTGATTCGTGATCAAGAAATTATTTGTGATCAATTAATTTGATAATTTGTGAACAAATAATATAAAATTGTGACATTAATATATTTAATTGATAAAATATATTTTTCATAAATTAAGATTTTTGAAATTTTAAAACTTATTTCTTAATTTTGAAATTGATCACACTTAACTTTTACACGTAAATTTTCCCAAATTACTTTCCGTATGATAGACCATCATAGCCCTCTCTTGAGTGACAGCCCATTATAGTTGAGTCCAATCCACCAAAGCTATGAAAGCAGACCGGCCATAGCATATGACCGTTCAAGTCATTTGGGTCTAAGCTGCCTAACACATTTTGATACAATTAATTGTGTTAAAACTTACCATCTTTGAATGTGTAATCACGTATCTTACCATTGATCCTCCATGTGTTCCTTAACAGAGTACACAAGAGGCGAAGTACGATGTACATAGAACAATAAATTAGCTAATTAAAGTTACTATAAGAGAGGGGAGGGATCAGACTTAGTGAATTTGTGTCAACTCGTGTGTTAAGAGTGGCCTAAGCAAGGAGTTGGGAGACCATTGCATTATGAGAATCTGGGCCATGATTATTTACACTTGGGATGATGTCTACTGGAGAAATGAACTTGACAAATTCTTGGAGTTCTGTAAAACTGCTGTGTTCACTGTAGGGTACCTCGTACCTAAAAGAGATTCGAATCACATGTCAACATTATCGAGTTTGCAATGAAAATTTGCCAAAAAAACCATAGTAAAAACTAGGCTGCCCCAATATGTTCACCTTATAATAGTGCCTTGCTGCCACCTTCTTCCGGGAGACTTCTTCTTGCCCTTACCAAATGACCAGCCGGTGGGAGAGAAAGCAACTATGAGACTAAATCGACTCTGATCAAAATCAAAGAAAATTATAATGAAATGATATACTCGTACTGTATATAATCCATAGAACATATTATGCAACATGTGATGTAAATCACTTGTACAGGAAGCTGAAAATCAGTTTCTCAAGGGTAAAAGGGTATTCAAATTATAGGACAAAAAGAAATTAAGTACAGGGTGAAATTCATAATATTGTTGGAAACTCTGAAAAATAACCCATCCAAAATAATTTCATTTTTAGAATATGTATTCCTTACCCCATACTGGTTGGACATGTGCTTTAATCTTTTGAAGCTTGCTATAGTCCACATGGGTACAACATGAATATGGCTTTCCAATTCATTTTTTGTAAACCATTGCATGTCTTCCTCCGGGAGGTCCAGACATTTTAAAATGCGTAATTTTGCTGCATTGACATAAATTTTTTTGTGGAGAGATCTAGCAACCTCCATGAACAACCTTTCTTTTCCTGTTCTCGAACAAAAAACACAGGGAAACAATTAGTGGATTTTGCAGAGACTAAGAGCAGGTGTGTAATGGAAATACTCAAATCAGATTCATTGAAGAGATAAGCAGATATCTGGATGGTTGGCAAACGCGCATGAGCACACTCAAATGCAGTATGAGAGATTTAGGAGTAGACATTACCGATGGTATAGCTGCCAATCAAAAACAAAGTTTTGGGGTTGAAAGCTTCGGCTTGGATGGCGTCAATGACAAATTGAATTACAGCCTCCTGTTTTGGAAAGTCATACTGCATGAATGGAACATAATGTATCTATTACCAACTGAACGGAATCTATAACGGAGCCAAAACTAGTTCATATTAGTCGACTGTGTATATGAAATATTGCGCCTGTTTGGCCCCCATTTCTTAGAACTCATTCTCAACCACACATGTCGCTAGATTCATAACTTTTATCAACTTTTCAAACACATATTTCACCAACTTTTATCAAAATCTACTAAAAGTCTTATTTTTATCCAAACCAAATTGGGGCATTGTCTTTTCAACATCATCATAAGAAACCAATAGAGGAAAAATATTCTTGTTCTTGTGTAAGTGCAATTATTTACAGGAATATTGAAGAACTGGAACCGTATGCTCATAAATTTGCCATGTTTGACTAATTGAAATCCATCTGAACAAGTTAAAGATATTGGAGAACTGAGACTGAACTATTAGAACTAAACACCACCTCATCTACACAAATATTTCAGAGATTTTCGTGATCAATGGCAATCCCCAGGTAACCATCCCTCTATAGTGATAACATCCACATATAAGAATGTGAAGTCAACAGCAACTTTGATGTCTAGTTCACTAGAAAAAATAAAAAATCTTTCCCTAGCAAGGTTTATGTTGCAGAATAGTTAAAACTATTTTTAAACAGAAGTTTTTTACTCTGTGCAAGGTAAAATATCCATAGATCTAGTTCTGATTAATACAAGGACCGAGTTAACATAGCTAAAACCAATTTAATCTGGGCAGACCTGGAGATTTGATTTAACTATACAGATGCTAATTGGAGCATAAACCTTTTTGAACAATACCCTAGCTTTCAGTATCGATTCTATCCATGAACCTACCTGGGGATCACAATATGTTGTATCCAGAACGAGAGTGTGGACTGGGCAAGTCTGCAAAACGGCAAGTTTTGCCATCTCCTCACAAAAGCGGAAATCTCCAGTGTGTAATACAGCCTGAATGCATGGAGAACCACAGGATCAATCTTTGAAATACTAAATAACCACCAAAACAATAAGTATTCTAAAAAGTAAATTTGATACGCACCTTACCATTGGGTGGTTCAAATAAAATTATGATAGCACCTGGGCAGTGATTTGCATCAAAGCATGTTACGTCAGTTCCTGCAACATTGATCTTCTGGTTAAGGGGCAAAACTCGTATTTTGTCCCATGGGATACCAATTTTTAGATTAATAAGCTTTGCAGTAATGGAGGAACAATAAATCATCCCATGACAGAAGGACTTCGTAAGTCCTTGATAATCTGCAGAGAACATAACACAAAGTGCGTGATTATTTTCACTCTATATCGAAAGATATTAAAGGAGAATCAATGTGTGGTGGTCTAGGAAAGTACATAACACCTCAACCCTAAATATATTTTATAAATAAAACTAAACCAGTTATCTGTCATCTCGTGAACTAGAACTTCATGGCTTGCATGGCACAATTAACACATCAATGAAAATGAGTCCTACAGTTTTATTGGAACAACTGGTGACATCTCACAATAATAAATAAAATCTATGGAAATAGACTTACGATCTAAATGGAAATGAGTAAGAAACCAATGAGAGCATTCTCTTCTAAGATATTTAAAAGCATCCTGCAAAAATAATGTGAAATATTATGGTAGAAAGAATGTTACATCATAAACCCCATCTTTTTGAGAAATAAGAGAAGGTAAATGGAACTACATTCTTATATCAGAAAAATGGTGCATTCTGAATCATTGAGAGTTAAAATAGACATGAACCGAACATTATTAATTAAGTTTATCGTTAATCTCACTACACAAACAATCTTAAGCAATATAGTAGAAGCATATATGATTCCAATGTATCTAGTCCAGAAAAAAATATTTTTCAATTCTTTTGCCAGTTATTATGATGATGCACATTACAGAGTCAGTTGTTCCCAATTAACCAGGAATACTATTCAGTGGATACAATGTCTATGTTGACGAGACAAATTTTCAATGTAGTGCATCTTTTCAATTAAATTAGAGTTTGCAGTCGAACACTTACTACACCCAGCATTATCTCATACTATCAGTTGTTCTTGCCACTCTATCATAACATGGACATTGCATGATTAGGAAGCACGAGATTATTACTAAGAGGATAAAATACCAATATCAATGGTTGGAGACATGAAAGTTTACCACTCGAAACGGTGTTCCTGGTATACAACACCACGGAGGAATATCTTTCTGTTTTCCATTCCTGACACAACTTTTCCCTAGCATGTTCCTCTGGGCAGAATCTGGCTTACATCTTCTAGCCTCCTTTTGTCCACTAGAAGCAGTGCTGCCTCTGTTTCTTTCAGAAAAATGACCTGGAAAATAATCAGTTATTAACTTGTTTGTTCCTATTTTAGTCTCATCGACTACATTTTTTGAGACATCTGTCTTCACTTCGCCAGCCATCATGACATCTCCTCTTAGTTCCCTTAAAGAATGAACAATTTTTTTCCGGGGGCCAAGTGCAGTAATGCCAATGCTCCACAGGTCCTGTAGGAAAAACAATGGCAATATTCAGTCAAATTTGGTCAAGTAATAGAAAATTGATGGACAGGCAATTCTGTGAGTGTGCTAACTTCAGTCAACTACAAAGAAAACTTGAGCCAAGAATTTCAGCAGACCACACTAACAGGCTGATAGAGTAACAGCTTAGCTGACATTTGCAGAGGACAGGTCAAGATCCACATCCAGGCAGAACAATATGATCGAATTTTGAAGTATGCTACTATGAATGTACCATATACACACATAAGAGTCCTTCGCTGCTTGCAAGTACTAATTAACATATGAGGATCTCATGACAAAATCATGTCAGTTTTGAGAAACTCGAATAAGAGTAGGCTATGAATTACATTGCAAACTCTCACACTAGCAATACGTTGGTAAGAGGAGAGTTTTTGGGCACAAGGGTAAATTTGAACTACATTTATTAATCACAAGAAGTAATTGTTTCCTGCAACTCATTTCAAACATTGAGCAGAACTATAGATATATTTAGATGACTTGTATGGTTTTACTAGTTCCCATCAAAATCAAATTCAAATCAAATGGTTTTTCTAGTTCCCATCAACATATTTCTACTTTCGTAGCACTAGATTTATAGAATGTTTGAACTTGGGGAAATCCCTTATCGTCCATTTATACAAGGAATTTGCAGAACTGACTGTGATGTTAAAAAATATATATTCTAAAAGAATTCATCAATTCACCCATATTGAATGCATGTATGCACAGCCAGGTTGAATTTCATGCTGAACACCAGCACATCGAAACAACTTCCAAATTTGGGCCTACACAGGCATTGCCTAACACCATTACAGTACTTATCAAAAAAAAAGAAAAAAAAACACCTCATCTGTTAGACACTGCAGTGTGTCCCAGTCAATCTCCTCCCTCACGAAAACATCTTCATATTTGGAAAGGCCTAAATTGCGAAGCCATTCTAGAACAGGAGACACATGAACAACCTTCTGAGGAGGTCGAAAAGAAGAACCATCAAGAACTTTTGCGGGAGATTGATGAAAAGTATCACTATAAGGAACAGACACCTGAAAGATACATCAGATTAGATCTGAATGAGAAATTCATATAGAAACACATATTTTATCTCAGGAAGGATTCAGAAACGGGGATCTTAAATTTCAAAGGTAACTAAGATTTCAAAAATATTTTTAATTGGTCATCTGCAACCAAAACATTGTGTCCAAAATGATTTTATGAATCAAACTCTAATTTGAGGGTTATACAACATTATTCTTCAAATTCTTAGGTGTTGACTTAATATTTTGAATTTTTAACAATAAACCATCTAATAATCCTGGAATTACAAATTCCTTTTGCACAATTCTTAATCCCAGATGCACAATCCACAAGTTTCCACAAGAATATTGAATAACTAAGTAACTTCTTTTCAAAACATAGCATCCGGTGGGAAGAATTTATAAATAGACATAAATTAGTGGTGCATAAATAGATAGCAGTTGTGGGTCCATTGGAATGTATTTTTGAAGACGAAATTTGAATATTTATAAATTAGCCAAAAGAAGGCTTAGTTTATTATTGAACTCTTTCAACTGAGACAAAATTAAAACAATTTTTGCATCAAATAAAAAGGGGATAAATTCAGCTGTAGTCCTATAAGATAGAGTTAGAATGTTCAAATCACAGGCCATATTATCAAATATGCATACAAGGAAGACGAGCAAATTGAAACAAAGGGCCTTACATCAGTTGAATTTTCCATTTTGTCAAGGCATTCGTTAGTGTGAACCTGCCTAAAGTCATCACTCAACCCCGAAATATCAGCTCCACATAGAGGACAGCAGATCGAACCGCTCTCAACATTGCGATTTTCTTCTTCCAGAAATTCCAAATCGTCCACATCAGAATCATGCTCGCTGTTATCTCCACCAGCGCACAGCTTGAGCAATACATCGAATGGGGTGCCTACGTCCTCCAAAAACTCTTCCTCATCAAATCTTTCCTCCTTTTCAATCCCAATTTCCCTGTCAACAGCTACATTAACATTATCATTAGTATCGCCAGCATCAGACATTAAATTTGGCTTCAATTTCAATAACCTTGACTCCATTGAATTACTATTCGAGAAACACCCGCCATTCCCGCTCGACTTTAACAAATCAAGGGATGGTTGTATTGAGTCCAACCCACAACCCAAATCTGCCTCCCTTCGATTTTCCTTTCCGGGATTTTGTCTTTTAGGCTTTTTCGATGGATGAGTGGTGGTTGAGCAATGGGGTTTGAGAGGTGGCGTCTGTGAGCTGGTTCTAGAAGCGGAGAGAAAAGGGTAATCTTGAAAATCATCGTCTTCAAGTACTGGGGAGGTGAGGCTGAGAAGGGTTTGTGATTGTGAAGAAGGGATTTTTCGATTTGATTTTGCGTTGGGATTGAGAGCCATTTGGTGAGCACACAAAGACACGGTGGAGACGGGGGCCAGAGGAGCGAAGAGTTTTTCTTGCTTTTCAAATTCTGGGAGTCGTCAGTAGAAATGGAGGGAACTTAAAAATTCTAAGCCACTGTTTGGTTTGGACAAAAATTTAAATTAAAGTCAACAAATTTTAATTGCGTATTTTATTAGTTTCCAATTATACATTTCATCATTTTTTATCAAAATTTACCAAAGATCTGATTTTTATCTAAATCAAAGAGGGATTAAATCAGTTTACTTGTAAGTAAGAAAGTTGGTTTATGGTCATACAGAGATTGAGGGATTGTTCTCTCTGTCGTTTTCATCCCATTTTTTGTTTTCAATTTTTCAAATGGTAAAAACACATTTACTTACATATTTTCAAAAACGAGTTTAAAATTTATAAAGAAAATCGAAAATATTAAAAATGTCGTTTTGGGTGTTTTCAGTTAAAACCAAGCCAGAATTTTCAAAATGCATTTGAGTGTTTTTATTTACACCGCCAAAACCAACGCCAGTGACGTCACGACCCATAGCCACCGCCCATGGGCGGAGGTAGTGGGGGGCTTTGGTGGGCTGTAGCCCACCATTGTCCCTTAGCCCATATAAATTTTTTAAGAAGAAATTATAATTTTTGTCCAAATATTAGCATGAGAAAATTACACCTAACCCTACTTTTAAGTTACCATTTTCATTTTGCTTTTCAAATTCTGGGAGTCGCCAGTAGAAATGGAGGGAACTTAAAAATTCTAAGCCACTGTTTGGTTTGGACAAAAATTAAAGTCAACAAATTTTAATTGCGTATTTTATTAGTTTCTAATTATACATTTCATCATTTTTTATCAAAATTTACTAAAGATCTGATTTTTATCTAAATCAAAGAGGGATTAAATCAGTTTACTTGTAAGTAAGAAAGTTGGTTTATGGTCATACAGAGATTGATGGATTGTTCTCTCTGTCGTTTTCATCCCATTTTTTGTTTTCAGTTTTTCAAATGGTAAAAACACATTTACTTACCTATTTTCAAAAACGAGTTTAAAATTTATAAAGAAAATCGAAAACATTAAAAATGTCGTTTTGGGTGTTTTCAGTTAAAACCAAGCCAAAATTTTCAAAATGCGTTTGAGTGTTTTTATTTACACCGCCAAAACCAACGCCGATGACGTCGCAACCCATAGCCACCGCCCATGGGCGGAGGTAGTGGGGGGCTTTGGTGGGCTGTAGCCCACCATTGTCCCCTAGCCCATATAAATTTTTTAAGAAGAAATTGTAATTTTTGTCCAAATATTATCATTGTCCCAACCCATATAAAAT